>SMSQ01006222.1:0-53226 GCA_019453375.1 Ctenoplectra terminalis
CTCTCCCTCTCGACGGGAAAATTAATTTCGGTTGTAGCGCGATAACTCACGGCCTCGCGTCAACGCTTTGACGCGCATAAAAATCTCACCGCGGTCAACCGTTGGCGGAACTGCGCGCGTCCAGCCGCCGCGGCGCCGCGACGTCCCATTCGTCGCGGTTGGAGAAGGAACGGACGCGACAATGCGCCCGTTTAAACCCACCGTTCTTAATATTCTTCTCGGACACGGACATTTCGTACCAGTTGGTTCATGGTCGTTTAATTTTTAATTATTTTGGAAATTAAGCTCTCTACCGGTGTTCCTTTTGCGTCTGGCATTTGCATGTTTTAACTCTCCTTTTTGTTTCGGGGTCACTGACCCGACCGTATTTTTTGATTTCCATAAGTTTCTTATTTTGAACTCCGATAAACTCTGATTTTTTATTAGCATCTCTGTTCACAAGTGTTCTACTATATGCGAATGAATTTTTTGTTACATTTTTTGAAAAAGTATGCAATCATAATTATTGTATAATTAGAATAAATTTTTACGAAGACAATATGTTGGTTAAGACATTGGAGCTATTTTTGGCAGTTTGATTTATTTTAAAAGATATTGAGAAATAACCATTCTTTGAATAATATTTTGTTACAGAAAGACGTTGTTTTATGAAATAGAATTTTTTCCTTCTTTAATAGTTTCCTTCTTTAAATAAATTTTATTTTAAAGTGGTATTTTAAAGTCATTAGTGACCACTAAACGGTCGTTTTAATATTCAAATAATTAGCGACAAGAGATTCCGGAAAGACCCGTTCGAATTTTTTTAAAAAGATTAGTGTCTTAAAAATTTATTAGGTCGTACTTTTTATGACTCTTTCTGTTTTAATTGTTTAATTTAAATTGATCTAATATTAAATAGCAATATATTTAACATACTACTAAACGTAAATATACTCGATTATATCACGAACAAGATCCTCAGCGTCGAGAAAATAATTTAACCACGAGAAATAATTTTAAAGCAGCATTTCATCAGTATATAAATCACAAATTCTCAACAGCAAACAAGGAAGCAACAAATTATTTCAATTTATTCTCAAATCCTAACCCCTACATCACAACACACGCACGACATTCTAATTTCAATAACGACATAATGACACGAAGCAATATTACATCCAGGCTTACAAAATCATCGTTGAACAGCGATGGCACAATTGCCCTTTGAAGGCCGTCGAAGTGGCCAGCGCAGCTCGAAGCCTCGTCGTATAATAAGGAGCGTAATTGAGGTAATGGACTAATTGCGCGATTCGTCGCTGCTTCGACACAGTGGTAGGCTTCGTTAATGCGATTCCTGAACGGCTTTTGACCTTACGACGAGCCGCTTGAGAATCAATTTACCATCACTCCGTCGAAGCCCATCCGATACATTTATTTTTATACCACCTTTTTAACCGTCTAACACCGAGGGACTATATTTCGAGCATAAAGTTCGTGGAGTTTACGAGACTGCTGTATTTTTTGATTATTTATGGATAAATATGCAAAATTCTGGGCAATATAGGTTCATACTGAATTTTATACAGCATAAGAGTTTATCGAATTATTATAAATTCATTAAAACGTAAATTTTCTATGAGAAAAGGTGGTATAAATTCTCTAGTATCGAGGAGCCGTATCTGGAACGTAAATTCCAAGATGGAGTCTATGAGACATCTGTGTTTTTAGATTATTTATGGATTAATATGCAAGATTCTGGGTAATATAAATTGATACTGAATTTTATACAACAGAAGAGTTGTTTATCGTACTATTATAAATTTTCTAGGAGACAAGGTACTATAAATTCTCTAATTTCAAGGAACCATATTTGAAACGTAAAGTCCAAGATGGAGTCTATGAGACATCTGTATTTTTGGGGTTATTTATGCACATATATGCAAGATTCTAGACAATATGAGTTGATAGAAAATTTTGTACAACATAAGAGTTGTTTATCGTATTATTCTATGAAACAAGGTACTATAAATTCTCTACTATCGTGGAACCATATTTAGAATATAAAATCCAAGATGGAGTCTATGAGACATCTGTATTTTTGGGGTTATTTATGCACAAATATGCAAGATTCTAGACAATATGAGTTGATAGAAAATTTTATACAAAATGAATATTGTTTATCGTATTATTATAAATTCTTTAAAACACATAAATTTCTCATAAAATCTTCTTATTAATTCTCTAATACCGAGGAACCATATTCGGGACGTAAAGTCCAAGATGGAGTCTATGGAACTTCCGAACTTTTATGTTATTAATGCTTGTAAGATTCTTGACAATTTTCTTTGCTGCCTTATATTAGTTGTTAATTTTCTTAATAAATGTAGCAGTGGATAACTGCAGCTTATTAATTTTTCATATTTAATTTAAATTAATGATATTTGAAACCGTATGGTTGAAATAATTTAACGTTCATATACTTTAAGGTTAAGGGAAAACATACATATAAATGAGTTCAAACAATCGATTGTTTAAAAATGTTTGTATTCGAAAGTATGGTTCTTTTAGAATATCCTCTGAAAATTTTACATTCAAATTTCTAAGAATGCCAAATTTATACATATTAACGCAATTTTGTCTTTTTTCATTAATTTCAGATATTGTTTACAGAAACAGTGTTGTAAATACTGCAAAAACAATTGATACGTATTATCCGAAATTCTACACAAAATTGTATATCCTTCGTTGCTAAAACTTTTTAAACTAATTCATTCTGGTATTATTTTTCCTACAAAAAAAGCGCAATTCAATCTTCAAATTGCCATTATTTCACTAAAAATCAATACCTTGAAAATGAATTTGAACGAAAACAACATTTCATTCATCTATTTTACCAAATAATTGTTTCTTTTTTTATTTCAATCAAAAGTACCACAAAATTCAATTTTCGAAACACGCTTTAAAAATTTCTGTTTCGCTGTTATTTTTCAATACTTTTACTTACACAATTGCTGTTTATGAAATGATCCTTTGAACCATAAAAATACATTCAATCCGACTTTATTTTCATCAAAAACAAATCTCAGAGACAGACGCAATTTTGGGCGCTTCAGATATATGTTTCCCCTTAAATTAGATCCTCGTTTCAAGGGTGTTCGCGCGTAGGCGACTTCCTGTGCTCGCGTAATTGTCTCTTTGCCCGACTGTTGCTTTTACTGCCGCTCTGGAATTTTCTAACTTATCGAGATTGCTTCGCTGATGTAAAGAATGATGTCAGCTGGCCGAATGAAGTATGATTCGAAAGATTCTCCGGAATGCATCCGATAGTGCAGTGGCGCCATTTGTACGCGCGAACGTTCTTACTTCGTACTTTACGTTCTCATTGTCGAGCGGAAAAGAGCGGAAAAAGTGATGCAACGTCGGGTTGCCACGCGATCAAATGTCGTTTCAGGGTATCGTAGGTCGAATTAGAACGCCGTTACAAATGGAATCTGTTTGCGCTTCGATTGTAGCTTTGCATGATCGCACAAGACAATCGAATCGATGTTAACACTTTAACGGCCGCACGTCTACGCGGTCAAACGTCGCCAGGGGCCGGCAATATTTTTGAAGAATTAATTTTAAAGAACTTTATTAAATTCACGACGAGCGCCGACATTTGCTCCATAATTTAAAAAAATTAAAAATTAAAAATAGGCAATAATTACCTAAAATCAAAGACGTGGCGATGAAATAAATAGAAGCCAATAGCAATATCCACATTTGATTACATTCATAAATTATCACACAAAGAGTGTGGTACTGGCCAACAACCTTCGGCGGTAGCATCACACACATGTGTGAGCAGTCGTTAAAGTGTTAACAGTAGATTTACGGACCTTGGATTGGATCATTTCGATGGATGCATTAAGATACAGATATTTTGTAATATAATTAGTTCACTTTACTTTGAATCGTTCAATTTTTATTAGTAGAGATTTATTTAGTATATTTTTCGTATATAAATTTTGTTTCGAGCTTACAATTTCCGCTCGCATGCTTGGCAAACTTAAACCCGAAATTAGAATCTTTGCACTCGAAAGACACATTTTTGCGATACTTGTCCCAAGGAACGGAGAATGGATTTTGACGAGTGGTTTCTAAAATATTACACGAACCAAAGTTATCAAGCTTAACTCATTAACTGCCGAATTTTTATTTTTTATTTTTGGCTGGATAAGTTATATGTATGCACGAAAAGTTGTGTAACAATATAATTATATTTATGTTTTGTTTTGAAATTATTTGATATTCTTGAAAAAGTCGCAGAAGTTGAAATAAAATAATTATATTTTATTATTATTATATATATATAATAAATAAATATTATCTTATATATACTATTTTATTATTACTACATATATATAATAATATATAACAATATATATATAATAATAATATTAAAATATAATTATTTTATTTCAACTTTTGGGACTTTTTCAAAAATATCAAATAATTTCAAAACAAAATATAATTTGAATATAATTATATTGTTACACAACTTTATATGTATACAGGTAACCCTCCTGTAACGAAGTAATCAAAATGACTGGTTTGCAATTTTTCATATAAATTCTGTAAATTTACAACGCGGTATTTTTGCCATTTTTTGCAATTTTCTATAAGAAATATCAATGAAGATTTATTTACCTTGCAACTTATATTTTTTTTAAATATCTACTACTTTAAATATTTCGGTAGAAATATATACGCTTAAATCATCGGTAGTTCTAGTGTTAAAAGCGAACCAGTTAAAATAAAATATCGACTGTGACTCACAGTGCAAAGAGTTAATTCAATTTGCGCGACGTTGAATCGCGCGAATGACAATATCGCACGATATCTCAAGTTACGATCGTAAAATAATAAAATTACGATCAGGGGTAAATCGAGGAACGCTGGTTTCTCAAATCTCCCAACGCCACTTCTGTCGCACAAAAAAGATACATTATGTAAAACAGAAGCCACCCTTCTAACCAGAACGTCTTCGGTTAACCGATTTCGGCCAGAAACCAAGATGAGAGCGACAGAGATTTTCACTGTCTCATCTCGTAACAATGGCACTCGCGTTGATACCAGCTCTCTTTTCCTCTCCGTACCTCGTTTGTTCGACTCTTTCTTTTCTCGCGAAAGGGGAACGATCGTAGGGGAAATTCCCGGCCGGCGGAATTTATTGCCGCAAACATGGATTTTGAATTTCACGAGGGTGGGAGAAATGGGAGAAAGAGGGAACGATAGGCTGGCAGAGATGTTTTCAACGCGACAAACAAAACGGGTCGTTGTATTAAATAATTAAACAATCACGTGTTGCAGGGTATCGAATAAAAGGCCGCGCTTGAATCGGACCGAGAATAATAAATCGAAAGATTACGCGATTCGTTATTAACGAGATTCTATTACAGTCGGCCATTTAAATAAATTGCGCGGGATCGGGCGGCGATAAATCAGGTTGTCGCATTCCATTAAATCCCGGCTGCGGAAAATATTTTCGGATGCCTTCCTTTTTGAATATTTCCTGTAGCGCTTTTGACGAAATTCCGGCATCTGATCGTTTGAACGGAGGAAACGAGAGAGAGAGAGAGAGAGAGAGAGAGAGAGAGAGAGAGAGAGTTGTTGGTTTGAATCGTGGTGAGAAAATGTAACGAAATTAGTATATTTTGGGTAAAAATAAGGAATAGTATTAATTTGTTTTTTTTGTTTCAAGATTTTATTTGGATGATGTTCAATTTTAACCCTCTGTGGCACCATGTGACTTAGAAGATTTGATTTTGCTTTCGGAGATTTAATTTTGTTTTAGAGGTTTTAATTTTATTTTGAAGAATTTAATTTTCTTTTAGAAGATTTAGTTTTGTTTTTAGAGGATTTTATTTTCTTTCAGAAAATTTAACTTTGTTTTAAAAGATTTAATTTAATTTTGTTTCGAAGAATTTAATTTTGTTTTAGAAGATTTAACTTTGATTTAGAAGATTTAATTTAATTTTGTTTTGGAGGATTTAATTTTGTTTTAAAAGATTTTATTTTGTTTTAGAAGATTTAACTTTGATTTAGAAGATTTAATTTTGTTTCAGAAGATTTTATTTTATTTTAGACGATTTTATTTTGTTTTGGAGGATTTAGTTTTGTTTTAGAAGATTTAATTTACTTTTCCTAAAACACCGTATCGTCCATAAATTACAAACCACGAATCGCGAGAATTACCTCCAACTATGAAACTATAAACCACTGCTTGGTATCACCGAGCAGTTTCTACCAGAAAATTGAACCAGCCCAGCCACTGATCTCTCTAATCCCTCAACCAGCTCCTTCATCAAACAATTTTCACTCAATCAACACCCACCAAGAGTATACACTCGTCCATACTCGTCCATACTCATCGGATCGCAACAAACTTCCAACGTAGCACCATCGACAGATTCTCACACACCCGATAAACCTTTCTCCTCACCTTCTCCTCGCGTTCAAAACGCTGAAACCATGGCTCAGAATCGAAGATGCTATTCCACCCACTCGCTATTTCGACGCTTCGAAGGCGGCGCTGAATTTGCTCGGTCTCGCGTCCCTTCTTAAAAGTTCCGGGGAATTTTTTTTTTTCGCCGGACACAGGGAATCTTCGGGCAGATTACGAGGTCGAGAATCACGGGAGGCGTGGGAGGGTGGAGACGCGGCCCTAACGAGATAAGTAGGTACGTAAATGCAGGCTGGGCCCGCGCGCGAGCTCCTATGAGAGGAGACGTTGGTGAGGAACGGGCCAGGAACCAGATACGAGAGAGAGATTTGCCGAGGTTCCGGGTCGTTGGATGTGTGCAACGCCTACGCAGAAACGGACCCACTTCCACGGCGTGTCTCACTTCTTCCTTCTCCTTTTCTTGCGTCCTTCGACTCTTTCCGATGGTCCCATGGCCTTTTGTTTTTCGCCGTTTAACGCGCTTCGCGGCTACGAAGGTCGCGCTTGGTGCTCACCGATTTCCGGTTCGGATGCTTCGTGAGTGGAACGTGGATGCGTTTTTTTTTTTTTGGAGAATTAAATTTGTGTGTTGTGGTTAAGTTACTTTGATACGGAAGGTATTAAATTTAGCGTAGCTTGTGGTTTGTTATACAGGTTTGTAGGAGTTTTTATTATTGCTGGGGTTACTGGGATATTATTTTTGTGTTTTTTGTGTGTTTGTAAATTGAGGAATTGAAATGGTAAATGATGTAAGTGCAAAGAAGAAATATAATTATTTTGGGGTTGTATTGATCAAATTTTATAGGAATTTTTATTTTTATTTTAATTATTGGGGTATTATTTTTGTGTTATTGTAGGTTTGTAAATTAAGGAATTGAAATGATAAATAATACAAATGCAAAGAAAAAATATAATTATTTCGGAGTTGTATTGATCAAATTTTATTTTTATTTCAATTACTGGGATATTATTTTGGGGTTTTTGACAGTTTGTAAATTGAGAAATTGAAATTTTAAATAATACAAATGCGAAGAAAAGATATAATTATTTCGGAGTTGTATTGATCAAATTTTATAGAAATTTTTATTTTTATTTCAATTACTGGGATATTATTTTTGTTTTTATAAGTTTCTAAATTGAGGAATTGAAATGATAAATAATACAAATGCAAAGAAGAAATATAATTATTTTAGAATTGTATTGATCAAATTTTATAGGAATTTTTATTTTTATTGCTATTACTAGGATATTATTTTTGGTTGTTGTAAATTTGTAAATTGAGAAATTGAAATAGTAAACGACAAAAATTCCAATAAAATAAACAATGATGTTGTTGAATTTGTTAAAACATGGCAGAAAAGTTTATAAGTAGACCATACATTTTTATACATTTATGGAAAATTGGTACCAAAATGCACATAATAAGCAAAAATATATAAATAAACCTAAAAATTAAAAGCGAATAAAACAATTGCCTATACAGTTTCTATTTGTTTAACGCTTCGCACTCCACTACCGCTATGGCGACACGTACATTTTTTTTCAGAGGTTAGGTTTTCAGTTGAATTCTGTATCTTCATTATACACGAATGATATTGTCGTACAAAGGTTGTTAGTCCTCGCAGGAATTGCAATAGGATCCCATTTTTGGTTTCTGACAAGGTTACGCGTAGCAAAAGGAGATGTTGGTCGTTGATTTCTGAGAATATTTCAGTTATGAGGTAGTGGATACCTTCTGAGATCCTGTCTTGCGAGTTTCTCTAGCCTTTGTAGATCCTAGATCTTGTTTTCGGTCGCTGACGAGTTTATAATCGTCGAGGTCACTGGGTTCAGGCAGGAGAGAGATGTTGGTCATTGATTTCCAGGAATGTTGGGTTGTAAGACTCTTACTGTAAATTACTCGCAGTAACCGATTCTCATTTTTTCATTTCTGACGCGTTCACAGTGTAACTTAAATATTCATATTTTTTTAAGTCTCTGAAAACAGCTGCATTGATTACTTAAAAAAATATTAAAAATATGTTTAATAAAAAGAATTAGAAGACTGTTTAAGTCTCCTATACTCATCCAAGCATTGTAATAATTTATTGTCGCATCGATAATATGATTTTAAAAAATTTTACTGTATGAAAGAGTTAGGTTCGAATAAACTCTTAAAAATTTTTGCAAAAAATTTTTATTTCAAATATACATCGTAATTTATAGGTTTGGCTAAAGCAGTCATTTTTAAAGGTAACTTTTCCTACATTGTGGTTCGTCATTTTTATTTTTGAGAGTTGAAATTCGAAACAGGAGAAATTCCATCATCCGTTCAGAATCGACTTGGTTTGTTTCACAGAAGTATCTCGATTTTTTATAATTTTCTAAGAATTATAATAATTTATCGACGTGTTTTGTCTCGCAATTTTATGTTTCCAAAAGTATCTAGATTTTCTATAATTTTTTAAGAATTATAATAATTTATCGACGTGTTTTGTCTCGCAATTTTAAGTTTCCAAAAGTATCTAGATTTTCTATAATTTTTTGAGAATTATAATAATTTATCGACGTGTTTTGTCTCTCAATTTTATGTTTCCAAAAGTATCTAGATTTTCTATAATTTTCTAAGAATTATAATAATTTATCGACGTGTTTTGTCTCTCAATTATATGTTTCCAAAAGTATCTAAATTTTTTATACTTTTCCAAATATTCTAATCTTTCTTAAGTGACTTGATTTTCAAAAGTTTTCACATTTTCCATATTCTTCCTAGCATTCTAATAATTTTTTAATCGACTCGCATCGTCTCCCAATTCCATATTTCCAAAAGTATTCACATTTTCTATATTCGTCCAACCACTCTAATAATTTATTGATCTACTTTGTTTCCCAATTTTATATTTCATACTCTCCTAAAAACTTTAATAATTTTTTCATCGACTTGCATTGTCTCTCAATTTTATGTTTCCAAAAACATATAAACTTCCCATACTCTCCTAAAAATTTTAATAACCTTTTCATCGACTCGCTTTATCTCCTAATTCTGTTTCGAAATATCTGTTTCGACAATTTAAAGAAAAAAAAAGAAGGCAATATTCTGATTGTATTTACAGTAAAAAAAGAGAATGGAAATATGGTTATTTATAGACGGGTCTCTAGACTAATTCTTCTTTTAATTTAAAACTTCGGTTGTTCAGTCGAACAGTTTGGCAGGGAAGCCGGATCCCCGCGATCGTTAAAGTATCGTTTCGCTTTAAAGCATTACGAAAGCTTTCGGAGAGGTTATTACGAAGTTTTGTAAGCGATAAGTCTTCCGAAGTATCCGGGAGCATGTGGTGTATCCCGCAATCTTCTTCCTCCCGTGGATCTCTTGTTGTAATCTCAATTAGGAGGCCTAACGAGTTTACGGGAAGCCGGCGATATTAAATCGCAATAATTAGCCAATCTTGCCGCGCACGGATTACGAAGACTATCCTGCGACAACTACCTGAATATGAACTCTCTAGAACCTCTTGTAACATCTTTAACATTCTTGTTTTATGTTCATAAAAATTTACGTTGTATAAAAATTATAATTAAACTGTAGATTTTAATGCAAATTCATATTATGAATGTAATTTAAGGAAAACGGAGGCTAGATAAGGAATTGTTTTACTCGATAATTATTATAATCAGTACATTCTGAGTTTATTTGGGTCATCTTAGGTATTTTTTTTTTTTATAACTTCAATGCACTTTATAATTTGTCCAGAAAAGACGTTTGGTAAATTGTTTTAGCAGCGATTTGAATAATTAACACAAAGATATTTCCCGAGTAGGATATTAATACATTAAGTATACAGTAATACATAATAATACATTAGGTATTAATATTAAATTTCTTTAGAATTTCTATAGAAAAATTATAACTTTGTTTAAAAATGATACATTATTGTTAAATTGGGGTAAATTGCCTATTTTTTTTTTCTTTTTTTTAATTAAAACTGGGAAAGTATATTCAGTGAAGTAATTACATGTGAATTTATAATATTAACACATTGTTATTGTTCGCGGGAACGTCCTCACGACTCATGGATAGCCGAGAAGGACATTATCGTTGTATTAACCTTCGACGTGAACGCAAGTACCATTAACCCTTTCGGTACGAGCACCGAATATATCCGACATCCATTTGATGACCCAGTGTTACTTATATAATTGACAGAATTTTATATAAATGTCTTTTAATATCAAAACTATAAACAACACTTATTAGAAGAAACATTGTTTTATTAAGCACAGTTCTTATTTAACGCTTAGGAAAATCTTCATTCAAAAGACTGACCATGCGTGCATTTACGGAGCGGCGCCTCGTACAGTTGGAGTGTCACGGAGGACAGAGCGCTCGATCCGAAAAGATTAACACTATATTTACGGAACAAACCCTAATAAAATTATGAAATTCGGCCGATTATTCTCGCATAGGCACCTCTTTTTCGCCTGGCACTAAAAGGGTTAAATTTAACAAGTGCGCTTGCAGAAAATGTAAACACAATGTTGACTCCCACAGTGTTCGTGGAGTCGATAATATAGCATCAAAGATGCCAACACGTTTTATAACAATAAACAGATAAATATATTTGTATCAGATAAGACAAAGTTCACAATGTAATAGTTCACAGTTCTAGTTCAGTTCTTGTTCAATGATAATACAATTCTAACTTGTTGTTCCTAGTACAGTTCACGTTCAAATACAGTTCTTAATGCAGTTCACAATTCAATTCTAATGCCGTTCACAGTTCAATTCTAATCTTATTCACAGTTCAATTCTCATCTTATTCTATCCTAGTTCTAATCTTGACAGTCCTTAAATATTAGACACCCTTGTTAGGCGTGCCATCGCCAAGAGGGTGGGAGGCATGCTATGTCCAATCAGTCCAAAATTCTGGTGTCAAGAGAGGTGGTCAATGTCACGCCCTCAGTTCGTGTGTCAGTCCCAAGTCAGGTAGGTGCAGATGTGACGGTGTCAGAAGGTCGCAGCTGAAGTACACGTGAGTCAGTTCTTGGTGAGGATTTAGGGTACGGCACTTTGCTATTGAGCAGAAATCGACAAACACCGAAGTATTCGCCAGTTTCTAGGTCGTAAACTAATAACACGCCAGATGTGAAAATGACCGTTCTCAAAAATAGCTAGAGTTCGTCCGTATCATAAATTAAGTCGTTCGCTGTCCTTAACACGCAAAATGTAATTTATATACGAAAAATGTGTGGAATAAATCTCTGGTGTAAAAATCTATTGATTTAAAGTAAAGTGAACTGTTAATATTTTAAAAAATCTATACTTCAATCTATCCATAAAAATGATCCAATCGATGTCCGTAAATCTAGCGTTAAACAAAGTATTTCAAAACGTCCGCAGACTCTATCCTTTATTTTATATACATTTGATTCTATCCCGCTCAAATCCTGATTTCACCTTACACAAAATCGAGAATCGTTCAAAATTACCCCTCCCTTTTATCCCACATCAAATTAATCCTCTTTTATCTTTCTGGTGCTAACAACGATCATCCTAAGCTAGTTACGCTGCCGTTAATAATACTTGCCTACGGACCACGAACTTTCGCATATTTGTCAACAATAGGGGGTAAGAGACAGCGACGCGGCAAGTTTCCAGGACGTCGCGGATCCTACGGCTCTCTGTATTCATCGCGTCGCGCAACGCGGCGGATCTCGTTCCGCACTTTGCCGTGAGTTGCCTTCCTTCCTTCCTTCCGCCAACTTGCCGGCGAAATTACGCAACACCGGGACACAAAGGTGATGCGTCCGTGACACGCCACCGCGACCAGAGCGTTCTCGAGATTTTCTCGATCGCCGGGGATCGAACTGGTCCGGCAGGGTCCTCGAACTTCGATCGGTTGAAGCTCGAAACGTGAGGTCCTGTGAGAAATGGATTCGCTCGTATCAGTTGAAGAAGTAGGCGAAAGAGGTCGGTGGAAATTTTTTGGATGCTCGGTTTTCCAGTTTTCGACAGAAGGATTTATTTTTATATCTTTATTTTCCAAAAGATATAAATATTTTAAGGACTGCAAAGCGTCAGCAGTAGAAGTCAATAAAGAGCACACGGACACGTATCCCTTGTAATTTCACTCGGAACCACAGTTAGGAATAAATCTTTCTTTATAAAAAATATTATTAAGTTGAACTCGATTCTGTGACCCCGGAATCCAACAATACGGACTCTCAAGTTTGATACTGAAACGAGGAAGATGCTGCAGGTACTTTAAAAAGTGGCACGTTTTCCGGTGGAAAGAAGGAATGCGGTACGCGAGAGAAAATAGTGATTGTAGTCTCGAGTCGTTTGCGTCAGGTTGTAGAAACTAAGTACAATAATTGGATGATTAGGAGGAAGCGAGGACGCTAGAAAGCAGCTGTCAGCTGGAACTGGCAGGTGAAGACCGCTAAAGGATAGCTTGACCTCTTTATTTTCCGCGAAATTATTGGCAAAGCTGTTGCAGCGTTTGCGTTTCGTGGATTTGAGTCAGCGACATTCTTTCTTTAAACAGAAACAGGTTCTTATAAATTTAATGCTATTTAATCCTATTTAACCCTTTCGCCACGGAAGTCTCAGGCGAAAAGCGGGACCACAATTAACAAACAGTTCGTTCTTCTCGCGCGAGACCGACGAATTCTCAACGCGTTACGAAGAGATCGCAGAAGTCGTTGACGCAGCGTAGTCGAGATAATTGATTCTACATTCTATTCTTTTGCTTAACTCTAATACCGTTCTCTTTTATATTACCATATAAATTAAGTGTATATATTATATCGTACAATGCAGCTGAATTATTTATTTGAATCTCTTTGTTTCCAAGATTTTTTACGGTACTGTGTATAAAAATAAAGGATCCATTCTGTACGCAAAAAATCAACAAGAGTAATGCAGTGAACGATACCAAAATTCATATCATTATAGAATCTTATAATTTCTCTGTCTTTACTTAAACTCCTTATTTTATAAAAATCTATTATAGAGAATCTATTATATATTGAAACAACAATTTGTATCATATTAAACCGCCTAAAGGAGCTTAGAAATTTTGAGGAAGGACCCCTATAGGTTCCATGAAAATTTAACCTTAACGTTAATATTACATTTTTAATATGTATAGTAGCAATTCGGTGCGGAATACAAATAAATAAATAATATTGTTTCAATGCAGTGAAACTCGGTTTTTTGATTAAAATATATTTTCCCAAAAATGTACCCCTAACAAAAAATTTCCCCGGTCTCGATGTACATCGTATCTAAATTCCTACCGTATGGTACGTCCGTCTCCGTATTGCGTCTCAAAATCTACCGTAGTCAAAGGGTTGAATCAAAGGAAACCACGTAAGAGGAAAATAAAATTTTTTCTCAACACGCTTATTAACCCTTTGCCCTATAACCACGAGTCACACTCGTGGCGCCGATTCTGGATAAAATACAATAAAAACACACAGTATTTACGACAAAGTTCAATTTTATCTTTAACTGTAATTTAAATTTACAATATTGAAAGTTAGCGAATACAAAATACGTCTAATATCTCAATACTTTGCGTTTGACAGAGTGTCAAAGAATAACTAACTAAGAAATCGTAAGCCAAGGGTTTAAATCACAATCTGTTAGATATGAAAACAATGAGAGGGAAAAGAATCGGTATATGACAAAGGAAAGGTTCCATAAATAACTGTTTCACAACAGAGCCAGACGGTCAACACAGACGGACATTTTGGAACGAAGACGAAGAACCGTGATCGGTTTTATTCTTTCCGATGACGTCGAAACTGCCATCGTTCCAAGGAACAGGACAGACGATTACACCTACGGTTATCACCTGTTCCGCGTCAAACAGGATCGCTCGTCGTCGCGACGAGATTTCACGGCCGTGGTTTCGCGCGTGCAGATCTGCTCGATCTCTGTTTCTGATCCTCCTCCACCCGCATCGCCAACCATCTCTCTGTCCTCGTCCCTTTCTCTCTGTGTACGTTATGTAGAAAGGCGTCCGCTGTAACCTAAGCGGCTTGCACTTAGTGCCTGTTTATCTCGTTAGAAGCGGGTCTCTAACCTTCCGGAACATCTAGCGGCGCGATCTACTCGTAATCTCGTTTGACTGTTCGTGCTCTCGCCGTGACGCCGGGAAATCCCATTACCGGGCGCGGATCATAGGCATTCTGCAAACATAAAATTCACCGAACCGCCTCGCGATACCGCCCACCGCCTACCCTGTTGTAGGAAGATCCGATCGATCGATCCTAGACGAGCGGAGAGAGAACTTCTGTGTAGGATGGTACTGTTCCACGTGTGCGAGCAGTTTTTGGTTTCAGGAAACATTTGTTTTGGTACGGTCGTTGGATAGTGATATGGAATTTTTTTTTTTTTTTCTTGTCTTCTGTTAGAGTTTATGTTGTATTGAAGTAACGGGGTGATTAGAGACAGGTGTGGATAGGTTCTTCTTTGCATCAGGAGAGATTTGTTTTGTTACGATTGTCGGATAGTGATATGGAATTTTCTTTTTTTTTTACGTTTCTTTTCTTGTCTTCTGTTAGGGTTTGTTATGTTGAAGTACAATAGAGTGATTAGGGACAGGTGTGGATCGGATTTTCTCTGTATCAGGAAAGATTTGTTTTGTTACGGTTGTTGGATAGTGATATGGAATTTTTTTTTTTTTACGTTTTGTTTCTTGTCTTCTGTTAGGGTTCAGGTTATGTTGAAGTACAACTGAGTGAATAGGGACAGGTGTGGATCGGTTCTTCTCTGAATCAGGAAAGATTTATTTTTTTACGATTGTTGGATAGTGATACGGAATCTTTCTTTTCCACTTTTTTTCCTTTTTTCTTGTCTTCTGTTAGGGTTCACTTTGTATTTAAGTACAACAGAGTGATTAGGGACAGGTGTGTATCGGTTCTTCTCTGATTCAGGAAAGATTTGTTTTGTTACAATTGTTGGATAGTGATATGGAATCTTTTTTTTCCATTTTTTTTTCCTTTTTTCTTGACTTCTATTAGGGTTCACGTTATGTTTAAGTACAACAGAGTGATTAGGGACAGGTGTGGATCGGTTCTTCTTTGCATCAGGAAAGATTTGTTTTCTCACTATTGTTAGATAGTGATATGGAATTTTTTTTTCACGTTTCCTTTCTTGTCTTTTGTTAGGGTTTATGTTGTATTGAAGTAACAGGGTGATTAGGGACAGGCGTAGATCGGTTCTTCTCTGCATCTTGCCGTTATTAGTTTTTGTGGTGTACATTTAATAGTTTTATAACACGATGAGAAAAATTGCGAATATTCTGTTGTAGTTCTTTTTTTTTTTTTGTTGGTTTTTTTGTTATAGATATATATACATTCTTTTTTTATTAATTCTTATAACATCATGTGAAAAATTGCGAACATTCTGTTATAATTATTTTTTTTTGTTTGTTTTTTTTGTTATGGATATATATATATTTTTTATTAAGGTTTGGAAACATTTCTGTTATTGATATAGATATATATATATATTTTTTTATTAAGCTTTGGAAACAGTAGGAAATGAACAAATAGTAAATTTCATTTTAAATCTATATATTTTTATTAACACAGATTTATCTAGTACATTCTTTCCATAAAAATTCTATTTTAGGTGTAAATTTTCTGCACATAGTTGCTACATTTAACCCTGTTACGGTATTTATTCCAATTTTCCAATTTGAAACAAATATAAAAAAAATTTTTATCGATATAAGTAGCCCCCCGTTTTAATTCCTATACTGTATCTTTATTTTCCTCAAAACTAGAAAACTTTTTGTAAACAAATGACAGAATCGAAAGAAATTGCATCGAAGAAATTTCAAAGAGAACTGAAATCCTTGAAATTGACCATTCTAGATTAAATCCAAAGCTTCTGACTGAGATTAAACTCATAATTTATTTTCGATAAAACGGACGATGAAATAAAATCGTCTTTAGTCCGAGTGGAAGAAAAACATCTTGAAGCACGATTCGTTCGAGAGACTTTGCTCGTTCCTCACTACCGGTGGCGCGTTTTTCAAAAAGTACCAGCTATGTCTGGAATCGTGGGCGGCTACAAGGCCCCCGGTATCGGAACGCGTCTCACAGAGACTTTCAGATCGTCTGGCACGCATTATTCGCGGCGTGTAGCGACAATTTATTCGATGTAGCGTTCGTGGGACAGTGGTGAAACATCGCGTAAGTGGAACATCGTTCGTATTGATTTTCTTGCTGCTAATAGCGCAACGTCCCCAAGAAACCATACAGTCGGCCGATGGGGCTGTTCTGTCGTGACTGTTGCGGAAAAAAAAAAAATGATACAGGCCGCGAGTGTGGTGTCCAGTTAGAGGAGAAAGAAATATAAGATTTTGGGAAACAGAGAAAATTAATCGAGAAGAGATTGACTGTATTTTTTAATATTAATTTTTTGTGTCGTTTAACAGTAATTGAGATTTTTAAGCAGGGTAGATCGAGGAACTCGGATCAAAATGAGAATTGGGTCGAAAGGAAGATTTTTAAGTTTAAAGAAATTTATTTTTTTTATTCTTTCTATATTTTGATTATTATTTTTTTAATATTGAACAGAGAATGATCGGATTCGTTTCGTATAGCTTTTATTTATTATAAATTTATCTTTTTTATTCTTTCTATATTTTGACTATTATTTTTTACTATTAAACAGAGAATGATCGGATTCGTCTCGTATAGCTTTTATTTATTATAAATTTATCTTTTTTATTCTTTCTATATTTTGACTATTATTTTTTACTATTAAACAGGGAATAATCGGATTCGTCTCGTATAGCTTTTATTTATTATAAATTTATCTTTTTTATTCTTTCTATATTTTGACTATTATTTTTTACTATTAAACAGAGAGCGATTCGATTCGTCTCGTATAGCTTGGACTGGGCTGTATAGTTCGTACTGCTTATTTAATACATTTTATAACTTGGAAATAAAAAATAAAAATGATAAGGTATTAGGTATAGGTAAGGCGTTTTAGGTATAATTCGATTAATATTAATAAAATACAGATTTTGATATTCTTTTTTATTTTTATCGAGGGTTTACAGTCGCGTTAATATCTTCGGTTATTAATGACAATTGTGTGGTTGTATCTTAAAATTGTAAATTTGTTTTTAAATATTAAAATTAGAACTGATTCTATGCCAGAAAAATTCTCGTAACGATATATTAAAAAATACGTAATGGAAGAAAAGCAGATATTTATCTATATTTTTAACAGAAAATTACGGAAAATCTTCTGTAAAGGACAGTAGTGAGTTTATAAAATTTCCGTGAGAAATTACGACTTATTTTTATTATCAGAAAATTAATATATTATATATTATTTTTATTTAATAGTTCGATTAAGTAATTTCTGTTTTATTATTTCCGGCGCGAAGGGATTAATTTTTTGTCCGTGGTAAGGTTTTATTCTGCTGCTGAAATAATTCAAAATATGAGATGGTTATGTGCGAGGAAGAATTCAAAGAATTTCTATGACCAGATAATCGATGGCCAGATAATCAGTCTGGGTATAATCAACATGTTGAGTTATCGATGCTCCAATAATGAACATTCTGCTGCATTTTTGGGGTTAATCGAAATCCTTTCGATGTAATCGTCGTTCCATATCGACTCGTGTTTCAATCATGGTTTTCTCTATGCATTAAGTACAAGACATGATTGAACCCGAAGAAAAACTATGATTACTCGATTAAGGCATTGTGAGAGCTTCAGATCTGTTATATCTATATTTACTGAAACAAAAAAATGCAAAAAATTAAAAATCTACCAATTAGCAAAAACTAAAATCAACAAATTTAAATTCTCCGCGAAACTTGAAGACTCAACTCACAATAAATACAGTTCTACTAATACTAAAACTAAAACAAAACAATAAGTATACCTAAAATCATCAAAGTTAAGTTCCTCGCGAAATTTAAAGAGTCAATTCATAATAAATACAATTCTACTATGCCAATAAAAATTTGTTTAAATACATCTAAAATCAACAAATTTAAGTTCTCCACAAAGCTTGAAGAGTCAACTGACAATAAATGCAATTCTACTATGCTAATAAATATTTGTTTAAATGCACCTAAAATCAACAAATTTAAGTTCTTCACGAAACTTGAAGAGTCAACTGACAATAAATGCAATTCTACTATGCTAATAAATATTTGTTTAAATACACCTAAAATAAAAAAATTTAAGTTCTCCATGAAACTTGAAGAGTAGTTTTAGTATAGTAGTTTCAAAAAGAAATTAAAAAACACACTTAGAATAAATCAGATTTAGTTCCCCCGAACTTAAACAATCAATTCCCAATGAATACACTCCTACTAATAACGCAAAAACAAAAAATCCATCTAAAATCAACCAATCTAAGTTCCTCGCGAAACTTAAACAATCAATTCCCAATAAATACAGTTCTACTGGTACTAAACCAAAAGATACATCTAAAATCAACCAGTTTAAGTTCCTCGCTTCAACTTAAACAATCAATTCCCAATAAATACAGTTCTACTGGTACTAAACCAAGAGATACATCTAAAATCAATCAGTTTAAGTTCCCCCAAACCTTAAACAACCCATTTCTAATAAATACAGTTTTACTGATACTAAACCAAGAGATACATCTAAAATCAACCAATTTAAGTTCCCCAAAACCTTAAACAATCAATTTCTAATAAATACAGTCCTACTGATACCAAATCAAGTTTAAGTTCCTCGTTCCAACTTAACCCTCTATAATCCGAATTTTGTTTGTTTATCACAGAAAGGAGCTACTATCGATTGCAGTATTTTACTTTGATCGCGAAATTTTTAAACTAATAACTCCTATAGATGGACCGTGGTATCATTACACTAATATAGCAACAAAATTTAATAGTACAGTGATAACTAAACGAAATAAATCTTTTTAAATATAAATACACCAGTATGTAACTCTCAAGTCACGCCATAGAGGGTTAAACAATCAATTCCCAATAAATCCTGCTAATAACACAAAAGCAAAAATTACATCCAAAATCAACCAATGTAAGTTCTTCAGGAAACTTAACACTTTATCAACCGGGAGCCTATTAATCGGCTTTTCGCAACCAACGTTCATCGACCGGGAGCCTATTAATCGGCTTTTTACAGCCAACGTTTATTTATCGCTTGCTGTTTAATACTAACATTATGAAAATAAAAAATTTTATCAAATTTAATTATCCTACAATAAGAAATACGATGTACTAAGCACTCTCACGAATTTCGATCTAAAAACAGAGTTGCAAGAATAAGCGCTTATATTTCCCCAGGATAGCCAAAACCGAGCCGGTGTTAGCGATGTATCCGCGCTCGAATTAACCGGTCGATAAAGTGTTAACCCCTTAACCTACGATTTAAATTCGAAGATGTTGGGCCGAAATTTTCTTAATATTCACTTCTAGCCCGACCATCGTACGCGGGCTATGCCCGTAATATTTACGTTTGGCCCGACCATCGCACGCGGGCTATGCCCGTCATTGTAGGTTAAGGGGTTAAACAATCAAATTCCCAATAAATCCTACTAATAACACAAAAGCAAAAATTACATCGAAAATCAACCAGTTCAACTTCCCCATCGAAACCGACCAACACTCGCAACAACGTTCCACCTTTCCTCCTCGCAACAGCGTCCGAAGGTCGGCTGCGACGCGACGATTCCTCCTCGAGGCTCACAGCTCGGCTCGTACGGTAGAGGAACAAGGTCTCGAGCGTGGTTAAAGAGTTCGACCGCGGTGTCGGGCAGGTGTGTTTTGCAGCGAGGTGCCGTGGCCAGTGGTAGAGGCAAAGAACAGCAACACGTGAATGACCTTCGACCCTGCCAGGCTGCCTGCTATTCCTCCGTTCCTCTTCTTGCATCCGCGGTCGCTCGCGCTGCCCCCCTTGCCACTCGCCATTCGTCTTCGTACCTACATGCCGTCGCGTACCGATTGATTTTCTCTTGCACACGTGTGGGACCCGCGCGTCGTGCCCGTTCGACGCTCTGTTTTGCAAATTTCCCAGCGATTCGTGATCCGGCGCTGATCTTGTCACAGCATCTCAGCAACGCCGGCAGTTTTGTTTATTTATCGCGAACGGAATAACGTCCCATTAGGCCCGATGCGGACGAGTTTTATCCGCTCGATCTCGCCGCGATCGCGTGTTTCACTTCGTTGTTTTTTACTCGGAAAGCAAAGAAAGACGTACGATCGCAGCGAGATCGAGCGGATAANTTCCCAATAAATCCTACTAATAACACAAAAGCAAAAATTACATCGAAAATCAACCAGTTCAACTTCCCCATCGAAACCGACCAACACTCGCAACAACGTTCCACCTTTCCTCCTCGCAACAGCGTCCGAAGGTCGGCTGCGACGCGACGATTCCTCCTCGAGGCTCACAGCTCGGCTCGTACGGTAGAGGAACAAGGTCTCGAGCGTGGTTAAAGAGTTCGACCGCGGTGTCGGGCAGGTGTGTTTTGCAGCGAGGTGCCGTGGCCAGTGGTAGAGGCAAAGAACAGCAACACGTGAATGACCTTCGACCCTGCCAGGCTGCCTGCTATTCCTCCGTTCCTCTTCTTGCATCCGCGGTCGCTCGCGCTGCCCCCCTTGCCACTCGCCATTCGTCTTCGTACCTACATGCCGTCGCGTACCGATTGATTTTCTCTTGCACACGTGTGGGACCCGCGCGTCGTGCCCGTTCGACGCTCTGTTTTGCAAATTTCCCAGCGATTCGTGATCCGGCGCTGATCTTGTCACAGCATCTCAGCAACGCCGGCAGTTTTGTTTATTTATCGCGAACGGAATAACGTCCCATTAGGCCCGATGCGGACGAGTTTTATCCGCTCGATCTCGCCGCGATCGCGTGTTTCACTTCGTTGTTTTTTACTCGGAAAGCAAAGAAAGACGTACGATCGCAGCGAGATCGAGCGGATAAAAGTCGCTGGTCTACATCTTACGCTACGTCCCAACTGGACGTCCTGTAGCGAAATCGTTGTCCGATCGAGCGACCAGTGCGACGAGAAACGAAGAATATGATTTCTATGGTTGTGTTTGACGCTTACTACCGGACGATTAACTATTTGCGGTTCGAACCACTTTCGACACTTTAACTTAACTGGTTCATATTCCATAATATACTTTTAAAAACTGTCAATAATTTGGCTGAATTTTCATTACAATTTCATTACACGAAACAACATTTTCATTACACGAAAACTGTGGGAGTCAACAGGTATTCTAGAAAAAAGTACGTAACGTAAAGTCCAACTGTCGCTGAGGTATCTACGATTAATTTGCACGTCAAAGTTTGCAGAGGTTTTTATTAAGTTGTCCCGAAAGTTCCTTCCGGTATCTTCACGCAATGCTTTTGTCTAGCAATGTTTAAATAAACATTCAGCCTTATTTGTTAAACGAGAGATGGAGGAAAAGAATAGCGCAAGATGAACCCTGTATAAAATAATAATATATCGTAAAACATAAAATATTACGTATCCATTACTTATTAATAAAACGAAAGAAACTTTTGGGACAACCTAATATTTGCTTCTTCTTATTTCGCTTTTTTGTGTTTCTGTGGGGATGGTTTAAAAATTAGCTAATTGAAGTTTTGGGTCATGTTAGGTGCTTCATACTATTTACAGTAGAATTGGAGAACTAATTATTTGTTTCTTCTTATTTCGCTTTTTTCTGTCCCTGTACAGATGGTTTGAAAATTAGCTAATTGAAGTTTTGGGTCATGTTAGGTGCCTTATACTATTTCCAGTAGAATTGGAAAATTAATTATTTCTTTCTTCTTATTTCGTTTATTTCTGTTTTTGTAGAGATGGTTTAAAAATAAGCAGATTGAAGTTTTGAGTCAAGTTAGGTACTTTATATATTTTACTATAATATTGGAGAACTAATCATTTGTTTCTTCTTGTTCCGTTTTTTTGTGTTTTTGTAGAGTTGGTTTTAAAATGAGCTGATTGAAGTTTTGAGTCACCTAATATTTATTTTTGTTGCACATGTACCGTACGAACGTTGACATCCAATTCCTTGCTCCGCGCTTTTTCCGCCGTATTCTATTCTCTCCCTTTTTTTTCCCGATTCCTGACAGGGGAAGATTTCGGGAATTCTCCACGTGCCGATCACGTGGAGCCAAAAAGGATGTCTTCGGGCCGCGCTGCCCGTGCGTTTATCGTAAGGTAGTCTATTCAACCCGTACAAAAATGTAAAATAACTTGGCCAACTTACAGACTTCAGGGTAGGTAGACTTCAGACTTAGTTGCCTACGTTTAACACGTTAGCGTGTCTAACGGTCCCTGCGGACCGACGCCGAAATTTTCGTTTAGGCTTCGTTTATTTCCGAAAACTGAGAGTATCAATTTCAAAAAATAATACCTTATAAGTCATCAACGAGTTCTATTAAATCACATTAAACAATGATACGACTTGCAGGCCTCTACAATTTTCTTCTTAAGTTCTTAAGTATTTTGCGACCAAATGTTTTTGAATCAGTATCGTACCACACAGCCTAACGGAAAGTCGATCAAAATCGGCGTGGCTTTTAGCGTGTTAAACATCTGTAAGCGGCCAATACTATTGGGTTGTTCGGAAAGTTTGTGCCGATTTTCGGTAGGTGCCATTAGAACAGGTCTGAATATTTCGGAATGAATGAAAACAAATGACACGCGTACATATTCTAAAGAGTGACACTTGAGGCATCTTTAGATAAAAGTTTAGTTAGGATACATTCATTTTCATTAGTTTTATACGCTGTTAACAGTAGAACCACCGACGATTAAAATAGACTTAATTGTACCAAAGAAAGAATAGAATATTAGGGGTAATAATTCTCTGTGCATATTTTGTTTAAAAAATTGTAGAAAATCCCTGAAAATACGCTACTGTAAATTTATAAAATTTCTATGACAAATTACGAACCAGTCATTTTGAACCTGGCACGGTGGTTCTAATGTTAAACATGGAAAAGTTTTTCGCCGAAAAACCTAAGAATTTTTGCAAGGATGTGATATACAAGTTACGTGAAAGATGGAGAAAAGTTATAGAACAAAATGGAACATAAATAATTTAATAAATGTATAAGGAAATTTAAATGTGTCGTGTTTGAATTTTCCTTAACAATCGGCACCAACTTTCCGGACAACCCAATATTTTCTACGAACGCTGCGAGCGAATGTGCCGCTACACTAATAAAATCCTACATCGTCCACCTACATCGTTTCCAAGTGATTCAACGCTAAATCCCGAGAAACCTTCAACCAAAAATCTCGAATCACCCGACACCTAAATTACTCAAGCAACCCTATCTACCACCCGGTAACCCTTATTTTCCACCTTCCCCTCCGCAAACTTGCCAAACTACCCCGTCACCCATAAGAAACCCGATAACGCAAAACAGTCTTCGCAAATCCGAGCAATATCTCAGCACCAACCCTCAACCGCAGTCTCCGCTCGTTCTCGCAACTTAGGATTCGCCGGGTGAAAAAAATACGCGTCTTCCTCCCCGAACCTCGTCCTAAATACCAACGCTAGCACGAAAGCATCTCTGGGTGGTTACGAGCCAACAAACAACGTGTCTACTATTTTGTACGGTCGAGTAACGCAGACTGTACGTTTCTAGCTAGTTTCGCGAGCATGTGAATCCACAGGAGAATGCAGGCGGGTGCGTTCGAAGTTGGAGGCGGATACAAAGGCCTGGCACACACAGAGGCGCGCTGTTAGGGTCAACACTCGAGAGGCTGGCGAACGTAAGGTACTGTTAATGCAACCTCACGATCGCGAGATCGCGATGAGCCGCGGGAACGGAGAGGATCCTGCTCCTCCGACGCGTCACGAGCTCCTCCTTCGAGCCGGCATGTTTCTCTGCATGTAAGATCGTTTCGAGCGCGGCGATCGTTCGGTCTGTTCCGATTGATAATTCATGGTGTGGCTCGTGGATCTGTGTCGTTGATTAAACCGAAGGTGGAGGAATCTTTTCTTNAAAATCCCTGAAAATACGCTACTGTAAATTTATCAAATTTCTATGACAAATTACGAACCAGTCATTTTGACTGGCACGGTGGTTCTAATGTTAAACATGGAAAAGTTTTTCGCCGAAAAACCTAAGAATTTTTGCAAGGATGTGATATACAAGTTACGTGGAAGATGGAGAAAAGTTATAGAACAAAATGGAACATAAATAATTTAATAAATGTATAAGGAAATTTAAATGTGTCGTGTTTGAATTTTCCTTAACAATCGGCACCAACTTTCCGGACAACCCAATATTTTCTACGAACGCTGCGAGCGAATGTGCCGCTACACTAATAAAATCCTACATCGTCCACCTACATCGTTTCCAAGTGATTCAACGCTAAATCCCGAGAAACCTTCAACCAAAAATCTCGAATCACCCGACACCTAAATTACTCAAGCAACCCTATCTACCACCCGGTAACCCTTATTTTCCACCTTCCCCTCCGCAAACTTGCCAAACTACCCCGTCACCCATAAGAAACCCGATAACGCAAAACAGTCTTCGCAAATCCGAGCAATATCTCAGCACCAACCCTCAACCGCAGTCTCCGCTCGTTCTCGCAACTTAGGATTCGCCGGGTGAAAAAAATACGCGTCTTCCTCCCCGAACCTCGTCCTAAATACCAACGCTAGCACGAAAGCATCTCTGGGTGGTTACGAGCCAACAAACAACGTGTCTACTATTTTGTACGGTCGAGTAACGCAGACTGTACGTTTCTAGCTAGTTTCGCGAGCATGTGAATCCACAGGAGAATGCAGGCGGGTGCGTTCGAAGTTGGAGGCGGATACAAAGGCCTGGCACACACAGAGGCGCGCTGTTAGGGTCAACACTCGAGAGGCTGGCGAACGTAAGGTACTGTTAATGCAACCTCACGATCGCGAGATCGCGATGAGCCGCGGGAACGGAGAGGATCCTGCTCCTCCGACGCGTCACGAGCTCCTCCTTCGAGCCGGCATGTTTCTCTGCATGTAAGATCGTTTCGAGCGCGGCGATCGTTCGGTCTGTTCCGATTGATAATTCATGGTGTGGCTCGTGGATCTGTGTCGTTGATTAAACCGAAGGTGGAGGAATCTTTTCTTTTTTTTTTTTTTTTGTTGGCTGAATTGAGAAGCAGGGAAGGTGGAACCGAGAAACTTCTCTGCGAGCGGATTTTAGGTTACCGGAGGGGATGTTTATGGGCGTCCTTTGATATGGATGTTTTTTGGTAGGCGGTATGCGTTTCGGAGCTTGTGAATATTGCCGAGTACGTAGTTTTGTAAGCAATTTGGAACTGTTGTAAAGTTTATAGGGCAGTCCAGAGTTTTAAGTAATCCTCTGCGCGTGGGTTCAGTTGTGTTTCTGGAGTAATTTTGTAGAAAACTTGACTCTAGAATTAGATTCTTTTTTTTTTTGTTTTAGGTAGGATGGTGTTGATAGGAAGTTTCAATTTTATTAGTGTATGCGGATATTTTTTGGGTAATTTATATTTGCACTCCTACGCACTCCTTTGCACTCCTACGTCGAGCTGGATTTGACGCTCCATCTTGCTCCATTCCTTTGGGTTTCATAATATAAAACGCATTCTTATCGATTGGAAATAAATTTCGTCGATTTTTATCAGTGTATATATGTTAGTAAATATAAAAGTATGAAAATTGATAGAAGTTCGATACAGATTTTGGAAGTGGCTTGTTAACCTTCTCGGTACGAGCGCCGGATATATCTGGTATTCATCCGATGACCTGGTGTTACTTATATGATTAATAGAATTTTATATAAATGTCTTTAAATATTAAAACTATAAACGACACTTGTTAGAAGAAACATTGTTTTATTAACACTTTGACCGCCACGTCGAAATCACATGTTTTATTCAGGACGCCACGGCTCAGGACGCCATACCGGTACATAGAAGATTTGATAAAAATTAGTTTATTTTTGAGCTTCTAATAAAAATTAATTTATTTTTTATCTTCTAATAAAAATTAGTTTATTTTTGATCTTCTAATAAAAATTAGTTTTCTTTTGCTCTTCTAATAAAAATTAGTTCATTTTTGATCTTCTAATAAAAATTAGTTTACTTTTGCTCTTCTAATAAAAATTAGTTCATTTTTTATCTTCTGATAAAAATTTGTTTATTTTTGCTTTTCTAATAAAAATTAGTTCATTTTTGATCTTCTAATAAAAATTTTTAATCGTCGAATAGTGCACATTTCATTTCAAAGCATTCTCTGATGAACGATGATAAAAATTTATGAACTATCAATGTTCATTCAACTTTTACAATTATAAACATTTAAAGCACTCCGGTCATCGTTACGAAATGTAATCAATATTCGTGTCTCGTTCGAATTCCAACATATTTTTAAATTTAAATTCAAAATTCTCCAGACGTTAAATCTATCTGAAACCAAAAAAAAAAAAAAAAAAGAAAGAAACCACATTGACTGACGTTCTATAAAACTCATCAGACTTACAATACTCTCTTAACAAGAAAGGAAGACGTTGTTACAACTTCCCCAATCGAAACCCGTTACACTGGAAAAATTAAAAAGTTCACAAGCAACGAGCTCGCGGAGAAGACTTCCATTTTACAACCCAACTTTCCATCACGCACAGCGCAATAAAGTGCAACAACTCTGCCTCACCGTGCTCGATAAAAAGTTATTTCTAAAAGTGCATCGCGTTGCACGTAGTTGCGTTACTTCGACCGTTCGAACTTCTCGAGTAACTCGACTTTTACCCTTCGAAAAATCGAGGAGAACCAGAAAAGGGTGAGAAAACGATTCGAAAGCGACTCGTTTGCCGCGTTACGATCCGCTAATTGTCACGATGATGGTAAGACTCGTCAATTGGACGACG
Source organism: Ctenoplectra terminalis (assembly GCA_019453375.1). Classification (NCBI taxonomy): domain Eukaryota; kingdom Metazoa; phylum Arthropoda; class Insecta; order Hymenoptera; family Apidae; genus Ctenoplectra; species Ctenoplectra terminalis. Next base: position 27,338 of record SMSQ01006222.1, read on the forward strand.
AACGAGACGGAATCGATTGATAAGTAAACGAGGGAGGCGACTGGGTTCGATAAGCGGTTATTTCTTCGCGCGTCGCTTCTCTGCCTCCCTGGCTCCTCTAAACGAGGAACGCGAAGTCCCTTGATAAGTAAATGCCTCGGCTGTCTCCATTCCGGCTGTTTAATGAGTCGTAACAGCACGCGTCGCGGGAAACATTTACATAAAAGATCAGGCGAAATTCTCGCGCGGGGGAAAACGAAGCGTCGAGGGAACGCGGGGAAGAGCGATCGACCAATGGAGTACCTTTATTATTGGATATTTTATTCGTGGAAAATGTTGGAAGATACAGCAACTGCTGAAATTTCTGAAGAAAAATACTAAGCTTCTATATAAACTTTAATTCTTCAAAAATATTCTACTGTAGTGTGAAGGACCTAACATGATTTTAAATTTCAATTAGCTCATTTTTAAACCAACTCTACAAAAACAGAAAAAAGCGAAATAAGAAGGAAAAAATGATTACTTCTCCAATTCTACTGGAAATAGTATAAAGCACCTAAAGTGACTCAAAACTTCAATTTGCTCATTTTTAAACCATCTCTGAGAAAATAGAGAAAAGCGAAAAAATAAGACAAAAATGAGTATTTCTTCAATTATACTGTAAAAAATATAAAGCATTTAACATGACTCAAAACTTCAATCAGCTCATTTTAAAACCAACTCTACAAAAACACAGAAAAGCGGAACAAGAAGAAACAAATGATTAGTTTTCCAATATTACAGTAAAAAATATAAAGTACCTAACTTGACTCAAAACTTCAATCTGCTTATTTTCAAACCATCTCTACAAAAACAGAAAAAAGCGAGAAAATAAGACAAAAATGATTAGTTCTCCAATTCCACTGTAAAAAATGACGCAAAACTTCAATTACCTAATTTTTAAACCATCCCCACAAAATCACAAAAAAGCGAAATAAGAAGAAACAAATATTACGTTATCCCAAAAGTTTCTTTCGTTTTATTAATAAGTAATGTATACATAATATCTTATGTTTCACGATATATTACTATTTTATACAGGATTCATTTTACGCTATTTTTCCCTCCATCTCTCGTTTAACAAATAAGGCTGAATGTTTATTTATACAACTTACAAATATGTTTATTTAAACAACTTTCGGGACAACCTAATAATTACTTTCCCGATCAAAAAAACGAATGAAACAAATAAAACATACCAAAATGTCTCAATTCCAATCCTCAAGCAAAAGACACATGGTCTCTAACTCCTTAATCCTACCAACACTCAACAACCGCAACGAAACAGAAAAGATCCCCAGAACTTCATCCACCTTTTCCAAACCAGAATCTCCTCAGCTTTAAGAAGAACACGGTTTTAAGAAGCCCGGTCTAATTCAAGCTACCCCCAGTAGCGATCCAAACTTTCCAGTGATCGACGCCGGCGTCCAAAATTCCTGTGGCGCTCGAAACAGTTCTCCAAGACTGCCAGACTCGAGGCAGCCAAAGATCGAGCCGTCTCTTTTCCCCAAAACAGGATCCTTTGGTCTCCCGTCTGACTTGATCCCCCGGACGAATTACCTCTGATCTCCTGCACCCTCCGCTTCCCTCCCCGTACCGATCCCACGCGCGCTATCCACTATGTGTGTCGTCCGTGTGTACCTGTCTCTCGTCGAGACTCGAGTGGCTTCCAAGCGGTCCGTTGGTAGCCGAAGAGTTCGATCCCTCGGCCAAACGTCGTCTCTTTCATCCTCGTCCCTCTTGAGCGTCGCGTTACGAGTCCTCTTCAGCCGCGTCTGGCGTCTCTGGCCGCTCCGCCACTTTAAAATTCCTCCTAATCTCGGTAACAGAGCTCGCGTTCCGCGTAAGCCGGCCGACTTCTTCTTCGGGCCTCTTCTTCTTCCTTCTTCTTCGTCTCTGGCCGACCTTCCGCGTTAATGACGGCGATAAAAAGATTAACCGGGATTGGCCGGCNACTTACAAATATGTTTATTTAAACAACTTTCGGGACAACCTAATAATTACTTTCCCGATCAAAAAAACGAATGAAACAAATAAAACATACCAAAATGTCTCAATTCCAATCCTCAAGCAAAAGACACATGGTCTCTAACTCCTTAATCCTACCAACACTCAACAACCGCAACGAAACAGAAAAGATCCCCAGAACTTCATCCACCTTTTCCAAACCAGAATCTCCTCAGCTTTAAGAAGAACACGGTTTTAAGAAGCCCGGTCTAATTCAAGCTACCCCCAGTAGCGATCCAAACTTTCCAGTGATCGACGCCGGCGTCCAAAATTCCTGTGGCGCTCGAAACAGTTCTCCAAGACTGCCAGACTCGAGGCAGCCAAAGATCGAGCCGTCTCTTTTCCCCAAAACAGGATCCTTTGGTCTCCCGTCTGACTTGATCCCCCGGACGAATTACCTCTGATCTCCTGCACCCTCCGCTTCCCTCCCCGTACCGATCCCACGCGCGCTATCCACTATGTGTGTCGTCCGTGTGTACCTGTCTCTCGTCGAGACTCGAGTGGCTTCCAAGCGGTCCGTTGGTAGCCGAAGAGTTCGATCCCTCGGCCAAACGTCGTCTCTTTCATCCTCGTCCCTCTTGAGCGTCGCGTTACGAGTCCTCTTCAGCCGCGTCTGGCGTCTCTGGCCGCTCCGCCACTTTAAAATTCCTCCTAATCTCGGTAACAGAGCTCGCGTTCCGCGTAAGCCGGCCGACTTCTTCTTCGGGCCTCTTCTTCTTCCTTCTTCTTCGTCTCTGGCCGACCTTCCGCGTTAATGACGGCGATAAAAAGATTAACCGGGATTGGCCGGCGTGGATTCAAAGCCGGGTCACCGGTTGGAGCGGAATTAGGCTTCGCGACGAGGGAGACCGACTTTAAGGGCGGCTGGTTAAAAGCTTCGAGAGAGAAAGGGAGGAAGAGAGACTGGCTTTCATTGAGTGCTCTCACGGACTGCTACTCGAACTCGGTTATCGTTGCCCTAATGCGAGCACGCTGTGTTCTTTGAGCGACGTTCATGGAGACACTGTGGGATCGGCTGCTTTGAATGGATTTATCGGTGGATCGGTTGTAGTTTGGGGCGGTGAAGGGGAAGCTTGTGAGACCTTGTTGGGGGTGGAAAGAGGAAAAATAAAGTGGATCGCAGAATGGTGCTTCTTGGAGGATTTTTAACACTGTCGCGACCGCTCGGCTTCCCTGACACCACGTTTCCGTCTTCGCAATGTCTATCCACAAGTTCCTCAACACACTCTGTCCTTTCATCCCTCGCTCGCCTTAACACTTTGCCGATCGATCGGGGAGATCTCCCCATTTTAAAGTAAGTCGGTGTTCGACCGATCGGGGAGATTTCCCATTTTGACTGTAGCAACGCGTTTCTCGTTTTCTGTCATTGTTAACTACCTCGACCTGGAGTTTTTCGTAATTGCTGACGGACTGCTACCGTGGACCACAACATATAATAAAATCAACTAATTTTGAAGGCTCCTTAGGCTTTCCCAAGAGCGGTGGAAACCGAACAGTTCCCTGTGACGCGTGCGATCGGCAAAGTGTTAATATATGGCTGGCCTCTTCCGTGGGACCTTCGACGCCAGGGTTCTTTCGCCGGGCCTGGTTTATGTCCTTTTTATATCTACGCTTGCTTGAAAACCACGATGCTACAATAATTTCGCCTCTCTTGGATATCTAATTTGGAGCATTTTACGGCTAAGTGACGGCCTTTATGTGACTTAAAAGTTACAAACTGATGTATCTATATTTTAAAAAATTAATTTTCTTTAGTTATCGCTGCACTATTAAATTTGATTACTGTATTACTGACACCACGATACATCTACGGTAATTATTAGTTAAAACATTTTCAAATAAAAGTGAAAAACTGTAATGAATCGTAATTTTTTCTCGAATAAGTAGACAAAATTCGGACTACAGAGGGTTAACAGTGTCGCACTGGACTGGGAAGTTGGCAGTCGGAAGGAGTGCGGGTTGTAGTTTAGTATAAATTTTCTAAGCACCCCTGAATAATAATATTTATGGTTTATAGAAAGAGTTAATAGATAATCGTTGCGAAATCGTGTGAGTGGTTGCCGCAACTTGGAGTTTGGCATTCCAGTTGGAGTGTAGGTGTTTTAGCGACGTTTCTTTTAACTAGTCGCAATCAACGTGAGAGCGCTCTCGATGAATTGTGAAACAGGAAGAGGAATCTGGGATTCTGACGAAGAAAAGGATCTTGGATACCGGGGAGCACGTTGTTTTAATTAAGCTCGCAATTTCTTTCCAGTGTCTTTTAATTTGTTATTTTGTGTATAAGGAAGTACGGTTCAGAAGAATAAGTTAACCAAGCTAAAACTACCAAATTAAAAATACTAATTTCACACAAAATATCGTATCATGAATTACACCTAGACTCAAACATCTAAAATACAAAAAAAGATATCTATTAACCCCTTGACTTTAAATGACGAGTACAATTCGTCATGGTAATCTCAGGGCGAAATGAATAACGAGTTCCATTCGTCACGACAATCGAATTACTTCGTATTACAATTAAATTGTATAAATTTCTTTATTTTGCAGTAAGAAAACTTGTTCTATTTTCAAACACTTCTTATACCAATGCGTGAAAAAAAATTTAATCGGATCCAGATGAAGAATAATTTTAACACTAGAACTACCAAAGTGGTCAAAATGACCCATTCGTAATTTTTTACAGAATCTTTATAAATTAACTTCGGTGCCTTTGGCCAGATTTTCCACGATTTTCTATTAAAAATATAGATAAACTTTTGTCTGAATTGCATTACATATTATTTATATTCTTCGGTAGAAATAAGTATATTTTAATCATCGGTAGTTCTAGTGTTAATTAAATCGTACGTCAAGGGGTTAAGAAAGCAATAATTGTCACTTAATCATCATTCAACTTACACCATTAATCCAAGTGACGAACAATAGTCGCCTCTCGAATACAAAGTGTTAACTATGCAACTGTTTCCCTACACAAACTAAAAAAAAAAATAATAAAAAATAACATAAAATGTTCACGAGCAACCGTACATCACAAACTACCGTTCTCACCGCTCCTCTCATTTCCCCAAACCGAATGGTCCAATTGCCGAAACCGTAGACCACAACACGAATTCCAAAAACCTCATCGTAACAACACTTAACCCCAAATCTCCCAAAAATCGAACAACCCGTGCATCGCATAAATTAAAATCCTTCCCCGGCTCGAACCGCCATGCGTCTGGTTCGACATTATCGTGGAAACACGGGGCTCGAATTCGGTCGACCTTTCGCTGAACAGGCCGTGGCCAGTGGCCATCGAAAAATAATTGATCGCGCGTTAATTGCGGCCTGTCGGGCCTGGTAACGCCGCGCCACGAATTATATGTAAATAACAAATGACCCGGCGCTCCGTTAGCTGGAATGATAAATGCTCGACGCGCGACAAGCGTTTCCCAATTAATGGATTTCCGGGTTTATCCCCGCCGCCCTAAGCAGAACACCCCGTTTGAACAAGTGCGACCCGACGCACGCGAAAAGTGTCGTTTCCGCGGCTTTTATGCGTGAAAATACTGTGGAATTAATTATTTCCTGCCAGGCGGAATTGCGAATTCTCGACGAATTTCTTGAAAGCTTGCGGATACTTCGCTGAGACAGGAATGCGCGATTTGTGTTTCCATAGGAGGAAAACTGTGGCTCTTTTTTTTTTTTTCTTTTTCTTTCATTGGAGAAATAATTAAAGGGATTTGTTCATCGGTTTTAGGTTTTGGTTGTTGAGATTATTAGTGGATCGTGGATTTTTATGTAAATTTATGTTTTTGAGAATTTGATGAAAAAGGTAGGTTTATGATAGACAATTTTAGATAAAAAAAGAATAGGAGGAAAATTATTCTGGTATTTTAGATATTTTTTTATATTATTTGTATTTCGTGCAATTTTAAATCTTTGAATTTCCTATAAATGTAAATTCCTATCATCTTCCTATAATTCTTGGATTTAACATTGAAGCAAATGACTGTAATAAATTATAATTTTTCCTGTTATAAGCGAATCATATTTTTTTTATTTAAATTTATGTAAATTCATATTTTTTAGAATACGATGAAAAAGGTAGATCTATGATAGACAATTTTAGATAAAAAAAAGAATAGAACTTCGGTGGAAAATTATTTTGGTATTTATTTTGGATATGTTTTCATATTGTTTGTATTTCGTGCAATTTTGTATCTTTGAATTTTTTATAAATGTATAATAATCCGCAGTTTAATATTAATCACTAATTCTTGGATTTTAGATTGAAGTAAATAACTGTAACAAATTATAATTCTTCCTGTTATAAGCGACTCAAATTTTTTAGAATACGATGAAAAAGGTAGAACTATGATAGACAATTCTAGATAAAAAAAGAATAGAACTTCGGTGGAAAATTATTTTGGTAGATATTTTTTTTATTTAGATATTTTTTCATATTATTTGTATTTCGTGCAATTTTGTATCTTTGAATTTTTCATAAATGTATAATAATCCGCAGTCTAATATTAATCATTAATTCTTGGATTTTACATTGAAGTAAATAACTGTAACAAATTATAATTCTTCCTGTTATAAGCGAATCAAATTTTGGTTATACTATATTAATGTGTTTTTTCTTTCGTTTGTTTCAGGTAAGTTGGAGACTTGATTGCATCTTTTTGTACTATCATGTTGCTAGATGGGGCAAAGTAGGGACAGAGGGCGGAATTGGGGTTGGAGATTCGTAAAAAGGTTGTATGTACGAATATATAATTAGTTTTCCTCTGATATTAAAAATCTTTACTTCTAACACAAGGATACAATAATTACTGTTTAAAGATAGGATAAGATCACTGTAGTGCAGCTTGTAGAGTTAAAAAATCACGAATATAATTTACTTAAACATAGAGGATGTAAATTGTTGGAGACCGATAATTCTGAGAAATGCAGACGTTTTAGAAAATTCAGAGTGAATAAGATAAGAAAAGCAGTTCTTGGAGTTAACATAGGGCCAGAAAAGTACAAAACTTTAGTCCAAATTGAGTATTACACACGTAGAATGAACTCTGTAGTAGAATTTAAACTTCTGTAGAATAGATACCACAAAATAGTCTTCTCCAGAAGTATGTAGAATATTATGTCCAATTTTGCGCCAATAAATTTTTTATACATACATATAAGTCCGAAATTTAATTATTAATTTAATATAACTTATTTTCGTTGACGAATGGTTCCACGTAGCGCGAATAAAAATTAGAAAAATAATACTAGTGGATAATTAATAAAATGGATCTAGAAATATCATTTTTAAAATCAGTGTTTTAGAATTTTAACGAGCTGCATTTTTTAGTATTGAAACGATGATTGATTAATGTCACGAATTTTTCAAAATTCCCAGAAACTGTGTCTTTTAGTACGAAAATAATTCTTGTTAATTAGTTAGTGTTACAAACTTTTTAGAATCCTTAGAAACCGTGTCTTTCAATATTAAAATAATTCTTGGTGATTGATTAATGTCACAAACGTTTCAAAATTCCTAAAAACAGTCTTTTAATATCAAAACAGTTATTGTCAATAACCAAAGTTAGCAAATTGTCAAGAATTTCAAGAAACTCGATCTTCCCGAAGAAACCCTTAAAAGAAGTATTAAAACAATCGGCTAGCTCGAAAAATTGACCAAACAAATTTTCCAGAAACAATCCCTTGTATCCGAGCCAACGGAGAAGCCGAGCCACCAATTCGAACCTCTTCCTTTTTGTTTAAAATTCCAACCGCGAATCAGCGCGATTCGGAATAACTGTTGAACATCACGAAGTATATAACGACATTCGCGTGATGGAAACTGCTCTTCTCCCTTCGGTAATTGCAATTACCGTAGACTGATTAGCTTTAAACGCAGTTAAAAAGTCCAAATTCACACCATGCTTTCAGCCCTGTTAAATTAATGATAATGACAGTAACACTGGTTAATCGCGCCTATTGTTCGCGCAAGAAATAGTTGGCTGGAAGGTAAAATGATTACCACCGAGCGGATAAATATCGTCGAGCCTGGTGGATACGTTTCGTTTCATCCTGTAAACCGCATAAGGCGGCTTAGTGTAAGATAAAACGAAACATGGGGTGCTTCGGTCGCGTAGGGTTTCCCCAGTTCGACTGTCGCTGCAATTTAAGTCGCCGCGATAAAGAAGCTTGTCAAACGCCAGAGATTCGCGTAGTTTCTTGGGAAATTTCATTTTCCAAGTGTCGAAGGAGGGATCGGAAGTTACGACAGTGTCGTAGATATATTGCCAGAGCCGATGGAAAAATTGAAAGATAAAGTAGAATTCGGGGAACAATTATTCGTGGCTTCATTTTCAGGGATTTACATTGTGAATTATTGGAAAAATAGTTTTCAGTTTATACGGAGTGTGTGATCTGAAGTTAGAAGTTATTATTGGAATTAGCAAAGAAGTTAAAATGACCGATTCCTAATTTCGTATAGAAATTTTGTAAATTTACCATCGCACCTTCTATAGACGCGTCTTACATTACTGACTAAATTCAACGTGGTCACTAATAATCTTCTAAGGTGCATGCGACCCAAAACACTCAATTAAAAAGAAAAAAAAAAAGAACGAAATATTTCATAATTTACACAAAATCGAGTCATCTTGCTAGAAATTACTTTACATTTTTCAAAACAAGAAGAAAAAAAGCGAAACATTTCATAATTTATACAAAATCGAGTCATCTTGCTAGAAATTACTTCACATTTTCCAAAACAAAAAAAAAGCGAAACATTTCATAATTTACACAAAACCGAGTCATCTTACCAAAAATTACTTTACATATTTCAAAAAAACAAAAAAAAAAGCAAAACATTTCATAATTTGTATAAAATCGAGTCATCTTGCTAGAAATTACTTTACATTTTTCAAAACAAGAAGAAAAAAAACGAAACATTTCATAATTTACACAAAACCGAGTCATCTTACCAAAAATTATTTTACATTTACCACAAAAGAAAAAAAAATAAATGAACCATCAAACCAATCTACAAAACAGAAAACCGCGTGTCAACCAGTTAAAACTAAAGAATCACCAGATAAAAAGTTCCAAAATAAGATCAACGACCAACCTTTCTCTATGAGAACCATTTCTGCCCCAAAATTTCCTTCTACTTAATTTTCCCAAGTACCTTCTTCCTTAAACGCGACCAAGAAAAGCGATTCACCGTAAAAAGACTCTGAAATCTCTGGAAAGGTTCTGGAAAAGGGCAATATTTGAGGACACAGGTCGTGCGACACGTTTTTCCACCGCCGCTTTACACTTTGGCCAAATATTTTGCGAGCAGCCTGTACAAAGGGTGTCGCAGAGATGCTGGTCGATTTTGCGGGCGAAGCGTGAAGACACGGAGCGCAAGTTGCACGATCGAAGCAAGCGTGCGGTATTGTGCTAGGGCTTCGGGGCTTAGAATTACAAACAAACACGATTACGCCACTCCTTGCGCCTCCTTACGCGACCCAGGGATCACGTCCACGCTGGACACGGATCCATCGATCCGCGATCGAGCCACTGATACCGTGCCACCGCATGATCTCCGCGAGACCTCGTCCTTTGCTTGCCCCGAACGTCTCCTTCGTGGGAAGTTTGCAGTGTCGAGATTGTTTTTTAACCCATTTGCATCGCGAAGCGGAATATTCCGCGAGTAATATCTTCTGTGTATCGCCGAACGCGGAATAATCCGGCGACAGCGATCATCGTACCGTACCGTTGGATAAAAATATTTTGCGCTAAGAATTCTATATTTATCGATATGTATTATCCTTTGTATCATGATCGGTTGGTATTGATAAAAGATAGGAAATGTTTAAGTCGGGACGAGTTATAAATGATCTGATGAATTACACAGGATCATGTATATCGTATAGGTTTCGGTGATAAGTGAGAGTGATGAGTGAGATTCGGTGATAAGTGGAGTCGCTGCAATTTAAGTTAAGGAAGGTGTTTTTTTTTTTTTTTTTTTAATTGTTTTGTTTAGTTGGTGGTTTGTAGAAGAAAGGATTTTACAGAGAATTAATTTTAAAGAGAAGCGACTTTCGTCCGTGGCTTTTGTGCTGCGATCATATGTTTCTGTGTTCATTGTTTTTAACTGAGAAAAGAAATGTAAGGGGCAGAGTGGTTTCAAATTGAATTTCGATAATTGAAATTATGAAATTTAAAAGAAGATCGTAGTGGCCATGAAGTCCTAGTTTTTCGGAAAAGTTTGTTGTTACCGTGACGATGAACGAGTCCTAGCTGATATATTAATTATATTTGGAATTCTTCGGAAAGCGGCATATTTGAAAAGTTTAAAGTTGTATTACTTATTTTTAAAAGTTTAAAGTTGCATTATTTATTTCTAAAAGCTGGTAAAGTATTATTTATTTCAATGGTAAAGGTTCTATTATTTAAAACTAGAAGTTTAAGTTGAGTTCATAATTAATCTGTTAGCAGAAATTGTGTTAACCATTTAATTTCCCCAATTTACGCGCACAGAGAAAGATATATGATCGCAGCGAGATCGCAAGGACAAAGTAATACAAATACCTTTGAAATAAATCTTCAATATTGCTGTACTCTTCTTCCAACATAACCTAACTAATTTTCATCAATTTAACTCCTTAATTTTAACGCTAGAACTACCGGAATGGTCAAAATGACCTGATTGTAATATTTCGTATTATAACGATGCATTTTTAGCGATTTTCCACGATTTTCCACAATTTTCCACGATTTTCTTTAACAAACATGAAAAAAAATCTATTTTCCTTGCAACATATGTTTCCTCAAGTGTCTACCATTTTGGTTTCTCTTGTAAAAATTAATTTACTTCAATCCTAGATAGTTGCAGCGTTAAAAACACTCTTTTATAAAAAAAATTTCATACGAAGCTCAAATTCCGACACAGGAATCCGCATTTAAAAGAAAGAAAAGACCTATTTCCACATGGAAATCATCCATAAATTTCCAGTAACGCTCGCGATCCCCATTTCCAAAAAATCACAAGAATCTCAGAAGATTCTTCTCGTTAGCGGAGTCTTCGCAACACGCGGGAACAAAAAACTATATGCATTCTTCTCGAAATGAAAAAGGGAAGAAGCAAGTTACCACGGAAAAGAAAGAAACTCGCGTTACCCCGGAATTCAGGTTTGATTTACGTCGCCGCGAGGGAGAGAATCGGGATAAAACGCTGATAGAGGCGCGCTCGTGAACGCTCCACTGTCAAAAACCGCATAGAAATAGGGACATTTTCGTATTTCTATTCTGCTGCGGCCGCGAACTTTACGAGGAGTCTATTCGACTTTCGTCGCCGGATACGCCTCCCTATCTAAACGTCGCAAGGCCGTATCACGGTTAAAAGTGACACAGATAAATGCACCGCGGCTCCTGCCGCCATCGTTGCTTCCGGATTTCGTATTCTCAAAACTGGAACAACACCGGTGAGACAGCGGTGTGTGATGCAGCGTATGCTTTCGAGATCGAAGGAACGTAAACTTGAAGGAAATTGGAAGAAGAGGGAACGAAGAGGTTCTAATGTGAATTTCGAGTAATTTTACATATAATTGGGCAGGTTTAATTTTTTTTTTTTTTTTTAACGCATTGCGTACAGTACTCTGCTCGTTCAACGCGCTTCCACGGCCCGCACACTTTTGAACGCTCCAAAAGAACTTTGTACAGTGCGTATATGCACTTTTTTATTGTTCATTTATAAAGCATTGTTAAATATTACTATTTGGTTGTCCCATAAGTAACGTCGTTCCTCGACATTGATTTTTATTACCAAATATTAAGACATACATTTATTTTTTAATCATCGATATATCGACCATTATTTTTCACGATCTTTTTCCATCTGTGAAGTAATTTGATGGTTTATTTTTCAAAAGAATGTTGCATGTTTTTAATTTTTTCTAAGGTCGTCTTTGCTCTGTGTGATATAGCGTTTAAAAAATTTAAGTTACAATTGAAAACTCATACCACGTTCGCCACAACCAGTTACTACTTATTCCAATAATCACAATATTTTTTAATCGACAACAAAAATTTTACAATAATGGACATTTAAAATAAAACATTGAAACGAGATATCTCGTAACTCGGCCACAAAGTTCGATTTGCATATACGAGATATCTCGCGACCCGGACCCAATGCGTTAATATTCAATTGTAGAAGGTGATCTAAGGGTGATTAGCTAATATCAGGACTGTACACGGACAGTATCGCGAACGGTTTAATCTCATCTGAAGCTAAATGCGAATTGCCTTGCTCGAAAGGCCAAAAGACTCGTCTAAACCGACAGGCACTTGTGTCTGGTCTCTGTCACTTGTCAAGAGGAGTAAGCCAAGCCATAAAGCCGACCCAAAATACCTACAGAATAGCTAAAATTGAGGTTCTGATTAATTAAAAACAAAGAGTTTAATTCAGAAGTCTTAAGACACTCCCTATTCTTTGCATAAAATATGAAACTCGAAGCGTTTATTTAGTTTATTTACTGTTAGTTAGTACATTTACTGTTCGGTAAAATTGTTAATATACTATTCGTATAAAGCATTAGATTGAGATTTTAAAAACATAAGGTTAGATTTAGATTTTAAAAATATTTTAAAAACGTTAGATTCAGATTTTAAAAACATTTTAAAAACATTAGATTTAGATTTTAAAAACATAATTCTTTCGTATCTTTCAATAGTAATTAAGATAGATTTAGAGCAAATACTATAACCATCCTAAGACTTCTAAACTAGATGTACATTGATGAAAAACAAACATTTTATGCATTTTTATATGTCAAATAAAATAAAAAAAAAAAGTAATTTTATAACAGAATATTCAAAGCAAGTATAAGCATTTTAATTTCGATAGCATCTTTCAATTAAGACACATTTAGAGCAAATACTATAACCGTCCTAAGACTTCTAAACTAGGCGTACATTGATGAAAAACAAACATTTTATTCATTTTATGCATTTTTATATGTCAAATAAAATAAAAAAATACGTAATTTTATAACAGAATATTCAAAGCAAGTATAAACATTTTAATTTCGATAGCATCTTTCAATTAAGATACATTTAGAGCAAATACTATAACCGTCCTAAGACTTCTAAACTAGCTGTACATTAATGAAAAACAAACATTTTATGCATTCTATGCATTTTTATATGTCAAATAAAATAACAAAAGAAAAACTAATTTTATAACACAATATTAAAAGCAAGTATAAACATTTCAATTTCAGATATTATTTATCAAAACGTTACAAAAACCAGTGTTCTCCCAGCTTACGGTACACATAAAAATAAAAAAGCTAAAAAGAAAGCAGCGATCAATCTTGATAAACAAATTTCCTCCGTACCCTACTCGACAGACCACCCAATTGCTCGCAAACTGCACGCACCGACGTCTTAATTCCTGCCTTCCCGAGCCCCCGTACGATCACGAACAAGCGATTAGAACGCTAAATGCCACGCATTACCCAAGACGCTATAAACCGGTTGCGGTACAGTGGAAAACTAGAGGAAAATTCGACAGACGATAGGCGAGGCCGCAATCAGGCCGCCTAATTATCGTTAACAGTGGAACGAGATCCCAGTCTTACGACTGACGATTCGAATTAATCGGCGAATTAGCGGCGCCTCTGATAGCTTCATGGAGTCGCCCCCGATGAGGATCGCCCTTAAGCATCGCAATTACGCTGGATCTATGCGGGCATATAACACGCGAGCCTTGGCCGCCGTCGAGGTGTTCGCCAAGAGCTTTCGCCGATTTAATTAACTTCTGTCGATAAATTCAACTCCTTATCCGGTGGCCAGGCCTACTTGAACGTCTGGAATTTTAATAGCCTGTCCCCACACCCTTCTCTTCTGCTTTATGATTTCGAGTTGCACGGTGTCCGTGGAACTGGACACGCGAGCTACTCTTGTCGCTTTTTACATTCCCTTTCTGTATTTTTCTTTTTTTTTTTCTTATCGTTTCTTTTTCTTGTTTGTTTTGGTATTCTTAATTGCAACTGGGTTTCCTGTTTGGAGGTCTCGAGTCGTGGTCGATGTGTATTTTTTTTTATTTCGTTTTTTTTAAGGGAAGATGGAGTTCGTTTTACGTTTTACGTGGAAATTCTTAGCGATTTGTTAGGTTTGTTGAGGTTGAGAATGTGGGTTGGTAAATTGTTTGAAGTATTTTGGTACAAAGGAACGATGTTGATTTATAGAATTAATTTTATTGTTTAATTGTAGAGTTATGGGTTTAGTGATAATTTCTCGGGGGTTTAGTTCTTTGGTAATAGGAGCATGTTTTGTAGGAAATAAATAATTAGGGTAGTTCTGGGTGAGATGACTCTATGTTGAGCGATATATTCCATTTTTCTATTTTTAATAGCTGAATATTACAAATTAGTACTAATATTATGAATCTATTTATTTTAGCAGATATATGTATTTTTTAGTTTAAATGTTAATTAAATTTAAAATACCGATTACTTCGAAAAGACTGTTTACCCATTTACAAATATTATTCTAAATCGTTCTAAGTTTCTAAATTAAGCTTAGCAATTTTTAAAATAATAAAATATACGTTCCATAATTCATCGGACACTTAACAAATTTAAAATAAGAAAAAAGTTTACGTTCCAGTGACTAATTATTTACGTTACATAGAACCTCAAATTGTACCGTCTTTTCGAGATCCAATCGGAAGTTAACACGGAAAAAAATTTTTTTTTCAAGACAAACGTCGATTAATCTACCTCATAAGTTGAAATAAATTTAGTCCTCGACTCCGGTTATATTCTCTACCTCAACAACTGCCTCAACTTGTTAACTAATTCATATTTCGCTGTAACAATGCAAATTGGCAGCCGTTCCTCTCATCTGGTGTCGAAGGAGCGCAAGTAGATGGATCGCTGTGTTTGCAACTTAAACATTGTAGAAGTTGCGTTTCATTGCATTCGAAATTCGCCGTGTTCCAAGGTGCAAGTAGCGCAAAAGGAAGCAAACAGAGTCGTAATTTACAAGTGAGACAGTCAACAGCGAGGCTTCCACAGTCAAACCCTCCATCTCTGGGAGCGCAAACTTTGTAATCAAATAAACCCCGAAGATTTGCACGTGTCACTACATTACGCCGTTCATTGTGACGCCCAGACTTGGTCCTTTCGGCTGATTCCGCGAGCCAATATCAATCTTCAACTTCTTTAATCCCATTTAGCCTGGGAGAGAAGCAGAAAACGAATCGCTGAAGACCCACGGCTTCCGCGTTTTAAAATTGTATTGAGAACCTCATTTTTTTACGAGCAAGATGAAAATTGTACGAAACAATGTGTTGGGAAAAATGTTTGACTCGATGGAAATGTTTATGATGTTTGGGAGGAAAAATGTTTCGAGAAAATTGGAGAAGGTATCAGAGGCAATTATGATTTTAAAAAATTGTAAATTTGAGGGAATATTAAGAATTGACTTGTTTTGTAGGAATATGATTGAAAATATGGGAGAAATAATATGCAATAAATAATCTGTATGATTGGATTAATAATTAGTATCTTCGTCGAGACTGGGAAATATTTTGAGGAATAACTTTGGAATTTAAAAGCCGATTTAAATCTTCATATCTTTATTTAATCGTTGCAGGTATTATTTAAAAGCAAAAATCTTTCACAGAAGCTTCTTGAAAAAATTAGGAATTATCAGAGGAGTGAAAGATAATTATAGAAGAATTATAGAAAACCGTAAAGATTGACATGAAATTCAGAAAAAGAAATTATAGAAAATACCAAAGAAGTAATGTACAATAAATAATCTACTTTGCATGCATGGATTAATATTTAATATTTAATATCAGCGCCGTTGAATACATCATCTTCGCCAAGACTGCAAAATATTTTGAGGAATAACTTTGGAATTTAAAAGGCGATTTAAATCTTCATATCATTATTTAATCGTTGCAAGTATTATTTAAAAGCAGAAAACTTCCAAAGAAGCTTCTTGAAAAAATTAGGAATCATCAAAGGAATCAAATACAATTACAGAAGAATTATAGAAAACCCTAAAAATTGACATGAAATTCAGAAAAANATAACCAAAGTTAGCAAATTGTCAAGAATTTCAAGAAACTCGATCTTCCCGAAGAAACCCTTAAAAGAAGTATTAAAACAATCGGCTAGCTCGAAAAATTGACCAAACAAATTTTCCAGAAACAATCCCTTGTATCCGAGCCAACGGAGAAGCCGAGCCACCAATTCGAACCTCTTCCTTTTTGTTTAAAATTCCAACCGCGAATCAGCGCGATTCGGAATAACTGTTGAACATCACGAAGTATATAACGACATTCGCGTGATGGAAACTGCTCTTCTCCCTTCGGTAATTGCAATTACCGTAGACTGATTAGCTTTAAACGCAGTTAAAAAGTCCAAATTCACACCATGCTTTCAGCCCTGTTAAATTAATGATAATGACAGTAACACTGGTTAATCGCGCCTATTGTTCGCGCAAGAAATAGTTGGCTGGAAGGTAAAATGATTACCACCGAGCGGATAAATATCGTCGAGCCTGGTGGATACGTTTCGTTTCATCCTGTAAACCGCATAAGGCGGCTTAGTGTAAGATAAAACGAAACATGGGGTGCTTCGGTCGCGTAGGGTTTCCCCAGTTCGACTGTCGCTGCAATTTAAGTCGCCGCGATAAAGAAGCTTGTCAAACGCCAGAGATTCGCGTAGTTTCTTGGGAAATTTCATTTTCCAAGTGTCGAAGGAGGGATCGGAAGTTACGACAGTGTCGTAGATATATTGCCAGAGCCGATGGAAAAATTGAAAGATAAAGTAGAATTCGGGGAACAATTATTCGTGGCTTCATTTTCAGGGATTTACATTGTGAATTATTGGAAAAATAGTTTTCAGTTTATACGGAGTGTGTGATCTGAAGTTAGAAGTTATTATTGGAATTAGCAAAGAAGTTAAAATGACCGATTCCTAATTTCGTATAGAAATTTTGTAAATTTACCNTAAATTATAAAAAATACCAGAGAAATAATATACACTAAACGATCTGTTTTGTATTACCGCAGTAAAAGGGTGACATTGTTCTCTGGAATACGTCATCTTCGCCGTGACTGCGGAATATACAGAAACGCGGAGGAGGATGGTTATACTTAGAAGTTCTAAACACTTGGCCAGGCTCCCGAAAGAGTCGAAAAATATATGACCCGTCAAAACAACAGGCAACCGTAACCCGCGCAACAACGCTCGCGAAACGTGCTCCCTTCCGAGATATAATTAGATAATTAATGTCACCGCGGGCTCCAGTAAACGGGTTTCCCTCCGTTCTCCTTACCTCTGAATTTTTAGGCTTACGCTTTCAATGTTTGTACTCTGTTATGTTACAAATTAATTATATCTTTGGTGTAAATATATAAAAAAATAATTAGGGTAGTTCTGGGTAAGATGATTCGATATCGCGAGATATATTCCATTTTTCAGCTATTTTTAATAACTGAATATTGCTGAATATTACAAATTAATACTAATATTATGAATCTATATTTATTTTAGCAAATATATGTATATTTTAGTTTAAGTGTTAATTAAATTTGGTTTAAATATACTTCTGAAGTATATTTTTGACGAAAACTGCAGGGTAGACCCAGACGAATCGAATCGAAATAAAATTGTTTTCTTATTAATGTTCGAATTAAATAGGTGTTAATTTTTAATTTATAATGAAAACTAAGATAGAGTAGATCGAGGCGAAAGAGATCGAAGCGAATTCCACGTAGCAAAGATTGTAAGCGTTAGAACAATTTATTTTAGTCGATAGGTTTATCGCGAGATAGAACCAAAATGGTAAAACTTAATTTTGAAACAAAAATATAATATATCCATATATTCTTTCCCCAACATCAAACTGCTAAATTATCCCAACGATTATTCCTAACACCTTGACCATTTCTAGCGGAAGCATACGTTCCAAATATTCTCTGAAAATAATAATTCTCTAAAGATGCTACCTATTTTCTTTCACTCGCAATTTTATACGATTAATTTAAAAAAAGAAACGCACAATTTAATCCCATAATTGAAACTCTCAAGTTCCATCTCCGCGTGCAATTTTCGTCCCACCAATTCTGTCAAGAGATTGAAACAAGCCTCCATCGGAATCGGAACAAAAAAGATGTAATTAAATTAAATTACAGAAAAATGTATCGAAAAGGCGAACATCCACCGCAATCGAGATAAAGATCTCAACGCACGGTAGGGTCTCAATCGCACAGTGGAACCGTCCAGATTATCCGTTTCAGATTCGAAATACGCGCGTAATCCCCGTGACGTGACAGCGACAGGCTCCATCCGGCCGCGGCCTCGCGCTTGCAAAGCGATCTGTCCGCTCGAATGTGTTTACGATATGAAAGACAGCGATTCGGTTACCTGTGAAACGCGCTTCGACAGACAATTATCCGCGCGTGTCTCTGCTGTCCGTTGCTGATGAATCGTGTCCGTAGTTCGAAGAGGAGGAAAAAAAAAAAAATAAAAAAAAAAAAAGCAGAGAGAAAGACAGGAAATTCGGTGACGATTATTAACGGGGAATCGAAGCTGTGCGCGCGACGGGGTCGTTCGATACTCGGGGATCGTTAAAACGTTCGTGATTAATTGCCACCGGTTAGGTCGATGTAACGAGCCCCTTCAGACGCGAATAAAAATAAAGGATGGCGAACGCGCGGATGTAATGACCGGTCGATAAATGAATTTTAATTGCATGGACACCGGCACCGAGTTGATTCGGCGCGAGAGGGAGAATCTGACGATTGCGGATCGATGGACGGAGATACCGGGTACTCGGAAGATTGGAGTTCCGCTTGATCGTTGAGTAACGCTGGGAACGCTTTAATTGCGTTATGCAATAGCGAAGATGGCTGTAATTATATTATATTTGGGATAAATGATGGAGTTGTGCGTAGCGTCGAGACGTTCAGAAGTGTTTTGTTTGAGTGTGTTATGGAATCGTGGAGGGAAGAATGGTAGAGATGTAGACTCGTTAAATTGTAGAAGGTGGGATAACATAAATGGTATGAGTTATGTCTTCTTGGTAAATAGAAGAGATTAAGTAAGTTGATGCAACAATGTTCGGTTGGAGTTAAGGATGTTTTAGTTTGGGGAAAAATAGTTATCGGTGAAATGGTAAATGCAGTACGGAGAAATAAAAATCGTTCGTCTTTGAAGAATCGAATTTGTCACGAACTAACCTATATTTGGTTGAGGTCAGAGATATTTATTGTTTCACGAACTATGGATCCTGTAGGACAGTTAATGCGCACTGAAATCGAGGATCTTTCATCTTGAGAGTATCAAGGATCGCATGAAATATCCAACGCTCATTGGAAAGTAAAAATCTTTCATTTTGAAAGAATCCAGTTCTCCACAGAACATTCAACATGCACAATTAAAGATTCTTCTTCAAAGGACTAAGAATCGTATAAGACACACGATATACACCCAAAATCAGAGATCTTTAATGTTCAAAGAATTCAATTCTCCACAGAAAACTAAAGATCTTCCTCCGAAGGACCAAGGGTTCCATAAAACACCCAATACTCACAAAAAACAAAAGATCTTTAATATTTAAAAAATCCAATTCTCTATCGAACGCTCGCCATCCACAGAAAACCAAAGATCTTCCTCCAAAGACTCAAGTATCCCATAAAACACCCGAAATCAAAGATCTCTTATCCTCAAAGAACTCTATTTTTCACAGAAAACTGAAGATCCCCCTCCAGATAACCAAGTATCCCATAAAACACCCAAAATCAAAGATCTCTCATCTTCAAAGAAGTCAAGTCTCCACAGAAAACTAAAGATCTTCCGCCGAAGGACCAAGGGTTCCATAAACCACCCAATACCAATAAAAAATCAAAAATCTTTAATATTAAAAAAATCAAAGATCTCTCACCTTCAAAGAACTCAATTCTCCACAGAAAACTGAAGATCTTCCTCCGAAGGACCAAGAGTTCCATAAAACACCCAATACTCACAAAAAACAAAAGATCTTTAATATTTAAAAAATCCAATTCTCTATCGAACGCTCGCCATCCACAGAAAACCAAAGATCTTCCTCCAAAGACTCAAGTATCCCATAAAACACCCGAAATCAAAGATCTCTTATCCTCAAAGAACTCTATTTTTCACAGAAAACTGAAGATCCCCCTCCAGATAACCAAGTATCCCATAAAACACCCAAAATCAAAGATCTCTCATCTTCAAAGAAGTCAAGTCTCCACAGAAAACTAAAGATCTTCCGCCGAAGGACCAAGGGTTCCATAAACCACCCAATACCAATAAAAAATCAAAAATCTTTAATATTAAAAAAATCAAAGATCTCTCACCTTCAAAGAACTCAATTCTCCACAGAAAACTGAAGATCTTCCTCCGAAGGACCAAGAGTTCCATAAAACACCCAATACTCGCAAAAAACAAAAGATCTTTAATATTAAAAAAATCCAATTCTCTATCGAACGCTCGCCATCCACAGAAAACCAAAGATCTTCCTCCAAAGACCCAAGTATCCCATAAAACCCCCAAAATCAAAGATCTCTTATCCTCAAAGAACTCTATTCTCCACAGAAACCTGAAGATCCTCCTCCAGATAACCAAGTATCCAATAAAACCCCCAAAATCAAAGATCTCTCATCCTCAAAGAACTCAATTCTCAACAGAAAACTAAAGATCTTCCTCCGAAGGACCAAGGGTTCCATAAAACACCCAATACCCATAAAAAACCGAAGACCTTTAATCTTCCAAGAACTCAATTCTCCGCAGAATACTAAGCACTCACAGAAAATAACAAATCCTCCGTCTCAAAGAACCATCTTCCCCATGAAGCACCCATCGCACACCCGAAACTAAAGATTCTCCACCCCCGAAGAAGCAAATCCGCCATAAAACACCAAGAACGATCCCCTAAATATATAAATCCATTCAACACCGCCTCGTCTCGACGCTTCACAAACATGCAACCATAGATTCCTCTATTCACGCTCCATTTTGTCGAACTCGTGAAGCCTCACGATCTTGAGAATTTTATGGCGATTCTCGAACGCTTGTCCGCCAGGCGCGCGTCGTTTATGAATAACGATAATGGCCTGTTTAGCCCTGTAGGAACAATAGACGAGTTGTAGCTCGGCCGTGGGTAGAGGAGCTCGAAAAGATAACGGATGTACAAGCGTGTCTTCATCGGCTGGCTATGGTTAATTAAGCCTGCGTGGTTCCGCGCTGGGCCGAGCTGAAATGGGGCTTGTTTTTCTGCGCGGAACCGAGGCCTCGCCGTTTTGGCACCGCGGGCTATGACGGATGCGTTCTTGGCGATGGTGAATGGACGGTGTTCGAAGATCACTTTGGTTAATTTTTGGGGATTGGTTTCAACCCTGTGTAACGCTTCGGTAAATAATAACGATTTAAAGTTATTTGTAATTGTTGCATCTATATGTTTGAATTTTTTTGTATCGTTTGAGTTTTGTTGTATTGGATATACCGACATCAATGGAGCTATTTAGAATATTACACTTGTGGATTTTTATGGGAGTTCATATTTTTAAAAATTAATATTATATTAATGTTATATTGATATTAATTAATCAATTTTTTTAAATATTAATTTGTATAGAAATCTACGGTGTAATATTATAAATAGTTCAATACAATAACAGTCAAATATCCAAAAATCCAGTAATTAATATTACATTAATATTATATTAATATTAATTAATCAATATTTAAAAATATTTATTTGCATAAAAATCCGCAGTGGAATATTATAAATAGTTCGATTGGTGTCTTTAAAATTAATTAATTAATATTAGTGTAATATTAATGTAATATTAATTTTTAAAAATATGAATCTGCATAAAAATCCACAGTCTAATATTATAAATAGTTCAGTTGATGTCTTTAAAATTGACGAATCAATATTAATGTAATATTAATGTAATATTAGTTTTTAAAAATATGAATGATATTAATATAGTATTAATATAATATTAATTTTTAAAAATACGAATCTGCATAAAAATCCACAGTGTAATATTATAAATAGTTCAGTTGATGTCTTTAAAATTGACGTGTCAATATTAATACAATATTAATGTAATATTAATTTTTTAAAAATATGAATCTGCATAAAAATCCACAGTATAACATAAATAGCTCGGTTGGTGTCGCTATATTAAATCAATTAATAAAACGTAATAAAAAAAATATTNAATCTGCATAAAAATCCACAGTATAACATGAATAGCTCGGTCGGTGTCGCTATATTAAATCAATTAATAAAACGTAATAAAAAAAATATTACAACGAATACTATGCTTCGAATACTATAGTTTATATATTTTCTCTTACTGTGAGCATCCTGACTATCCTCGTGCTTTCAAATTTCCCACAAATGCATAAAAATCCATGGTCTAGTTATTACGTTCAAGAAGTTCAGGTGATGATACTTATTAACTAACAATCTAAAGATCATTTCGCCAAATTTTCCCAATCTTCTCATATTTCTCCGCAAAGAGATTATTGTTCGCGTGATCGACCAACTAGTCTCCATCGAAACGTCAATCACGTCTCATGTAAATGTTCCATCCATCGTGTAATCGAGAGAGGAACAAGATACCATCGTGATACATAGTGACAGGTAAAACTGACTGGTTAAAGACAAGAGATCCATAGCCGCTTGGAGAACCGATGCCTGCGTCGGTGTGG
This sequence comes from Ctenoplectra terminalis, assembly GCA_019453375.1. Lineage (NCBI taxonomy): Eukaryota > Metazoa > Arthropoda > Insecta > Hymenoptera > Apidae > Ctenoplectra > Ctenoplectra terminalis. The sequence continues at coordinate 50,104 of SMSQ01006222.1, forward strand.
TATCGCGTTTAGAAGGCGTCCGTGGTCGACGAAACCGCAACATAAATGAACGCGGTCGCGCGCGGCACCGCTTGAAAAACAAGCTTGACCAACGAAAAAATACGATTTACAACGCGTTGAAATCCGGTACGGGCTTTTCGTCGTTAATTCTTGCATTGTTCTCGCTGTGGCTGGCTTCTTGTCTGTTGGCCGTGTTCGTTTTAGGAAATCGAGTCAGAGCCGTTTTGCTTGGAACAAAATGGTGGATACGTGCTATTAATTCTATAGAAGATTCATTGATTCTAATATTTTAGGATAATTTTTTTTAAGAAGAAAAAAGAATTTTATTTAAATCTTTGACGAGAGAGAAAAAGATATTTCGGGTAATCGAGTGAAAATGAGAGTATTTTGCTTGAAACAAAATGGTGGATGCGTGCTTTTAATTCTATAGGAGATTCATTGATTCTATAATTTTTAGGATCATTTTTTTTAAGGAGAAAAAGGGTTTTATTTAAATGTTTGATGAGAGAGAGAATGATATCTCGGGTAATCGAGTAAGAATGAGAGTGACTTTTCTTAAAACAAAATGGTGGATATGTGTTCCTTGTTATCTTTAAGATTGACTAATTTTTAGGATTTTTTTTTTGTTTTTATTTTTTTAGGGAGAATGAAGGTTTATGGATTAAATCATCCTTGTGAAAGGGATGATACGATTCTTAAATTTTTAATTTTTTAAACTCGATCTTTTATTTCAATTTTTAATCTTGATATGATTATACATATATCTGTGGATATGTGTTCCTTGTTCTCTTTTAGATTGATTAATTTTTAGGATTATTTTTTTCTTGCTTTCATTTTTTTTAGGGGAAGGAAAAGTTATGGGTTAAATCATTGATGTGAGAAAGAGATATTTGAGGAAATCGAGCCGAAATGAGAATGATTTTGCTTAAAACAAAATGGTGGATAAGTGTTCCTTGTTCTCTGAAAGATTGACTAATTTTTAGGGTTATTTTTCTGTTCCTTTCATTTTTTTAGGGGGAAGGAAGATTTATGGATGAAATCGTCGTGAAAGGGATGATTTTTAATTTTTTAAACTCTATCTTTCATTTCAATTTTTAATCTTCCTTTAAATTTTCGATTTAAAGAAATGTTTAATGTTTGAAAAAAATCACGCAACACATGATTTGGAAATTAATTACAAGAATGTAAAATAAATAGTCTTTTCAAATACAACAATATTTATACAATCATAAATTAAGATAAAGTTCCTCCCTATCCAATATTAAAACATAATCGCAGAAACGTGACAATCTTTCACAGTTTAACAAAATCACCAAGAATTCAGAAAGAACGACGTCAAAAATATTAATTTTATTCATTGCCATTTTTTTATTACTTGCATCTCAGTCGCCAAATTAAAAAAAAAAAATTTTATTTCAACTATCACACGTAATAGATTATAATAACCATATTATATACAATATGTATAATATAATCTAATATATAAAATTCTTAATACAATTTACCCTAACCAAAACCATTTTCTCGCACCGAACTACGAAAGGGTAAATAATTCAGTGCTCAGTTACAAAAATTCTGTTCTTAAAACGAATAAATAAATTACTTGGAAAAAGAGGTACACAATTTCACAATCGTCTAACAGAATCTCATATGCAAGTTATTAAGCAAATCTCTAACTTATGATCGATGATGCACAACAATGAACGAGATCGTCTCGAACCTTACGACCCGTGGCACAAGTGGCTGTACCACATTCGCCACGTTTTCCACTGGCGCGATATTACGAAACGACCATTGTATGGCGCGCATGAACGCTCAAAACTGCCGATTTCAATTAGAGATCGGTAAATGTTACTGGGAGATGAATTAAACAGTCGTGACAGTGAAAGGGAAACGTGTCTCCTTTGTTCGCGAAGCAAAGTCTCGGACGTGAAAGTGGCTGTTTAGAACGTGTTCGTTGTATCGATTATTGCCTGCTTTGTTTCGAGACCTGTGAAAAGAATTCCATGGTGTTATATACTACGTACTTCATTATCCGTCCCCTGTTGCGCAAAATTTTCCATTAACGCTTGAAAGACCTTATGTGCGTAAATCATAAACGACGAGGGAAAAGACACAGAATTTTCTGTCGTAAATTATTTTTTACCGTAACTGAGAATAGTTTAATTTTTTTGTTTCAATCCTTCCTCGAGGAGTTTAATTCTTTTTTTAATTCTTTCTCGAATTGTTTAACCTTTTTTTAATCTTTTCTCGAGTAATTTAATTTTTTTAAATCCTTTCTGGAATAGTTTAATTTCTTTTCATTCTTTCTGGAATAATTTAATTTTTTTTTAATTCTTTCTCCAATAATTTAATTTTTTTTTAATTCTTTCTCGAATAGTTTAATTTTTTTTAATTCTTTCCTGAATAGTTTAATTTTTTTTAAATTCTTTATGGAATAGTTTAATTTTTTTTTAATTCTTTCCCGAATAGCTTAATTTATTAAAAATGCTTTGTCGAATAATCTAATGCTTTTTTAAATTCTTTCTCGAAAAGTTTAATTTTTTAAAATTCTTTCTCGATTTTATTTCGACCATTTTTCAAGGTATTAGCGTTATTTTGTTAAAATTAAGTAAAACAAGTTATTTTTCTTGATAAAACACTGCATTATTCCATATCCGATGAACCTCGAATCATTAAGAGGGTTTATCGATAATTGAGAATCGCGAGAAGAGTACAAGAGGCGCGGAAAACCATCCATCATGAATGCTTCTTCTCTTACGAAGACAGGATAATATGATTAAAGACTCGGTTGCGATTCCGGGCGGAAAATAAACTTTTAATCTTAGTGCTGGTGTATACCTGGTTGTCATTGTTATCTTTCGTCTGTATTCCACGTCAGGAAAGATTCATGGGTATTAGCAATTATAAATTAAGTTATAATAAACAAGATTCTAAAAAATCTAAAATAATAGTACTTCTTACTAAACTGTGGATTGTTATACAACCTCATATTTTTAAGAATACAGTAAAAAAAAGTAGAACCTCGGTAGAAAATTATTCCATCTACTAAGTATTATAAAAAATACTATAATTTAAATATTTTCTATACCTTTTCGCATTACGCGCATTCTGTGCAATTTT
>SMSQ01006233.1:0-43687 GCA_019453375.1 Ctenoplectra terminalis
TTTTTTTTTTGGCTGTAATTTTTCCGACTTACTTCCTATGATGATGCGGCCTGTTGCCTTGCAGCCGCCACACTTTGCGAGGGAACTGATTCCAGAATCTAGTTTTTCGTCGTGTTTACCTACCATACACCACCCGATGTACGATCATGACAGTAATGAAATGATAGAAGTACAGGAAAGATGATTATGGTTCAAGAAGAAAAATGTTTTCTCGTTTCTCCGAATTTTTACACTCATTAACGTACTACGCTTCAAAGCGATACAAAAATTTGATATTTAATAACAAACATTTTTCTTCAATTTCTATGAAGCATGGCAGTGACAACTTCTACTTACCAATAAAAATTATTCCTGTGCCATTACACTTATGACACTTTGTAACACTGGTAACACCCCTTCGTTTCACAGGATGATGACCAGGTTTGATAGCTATAAAAATACAATTACATTTATAATATTTATTACACAAAAAAGATTAAGATATGCTGTAAATTGAAACAATTATCATGTAATTTTCACAACCGATAAAGATCGAGTAATATTTATTTCGTATCGTATGCTACAGTAAAAAGCATACCAGAATTACGAAACATACTCTTTTTAATTTTAGTAGGATGATGTTCACAGGGGTCCTCACTGCCACAGTCTTCACAAATTTGCACTTTCGGTTTCTGGTGCATATTTGTCTTATGGCTCTTCAATTCTCCTGGTAGTGCAAAACAAGCTCCGCACACATCACAGGTATATGGTCGCTCTGGTGTCGTTGCAACAGTAACTGTTGTAGGTGTTTGTACAACAACTTGCTGCGGTTGTTGCTGAAGATTACTAGGTGTTGTATTATGAATCCGTTTGTGATGATTCAGCAAACTCATGTGCCCAAAGACCAAACCACAAATGTCACATTTGAAGGTCGCATTGGTTGCAGCCGCAATACTCATCTGATTCAATAATGTGTTATAACCGACAGGTTGCACATCAAAACGATAACAACCCTTGTCGTCGGTTGTGATCGCACCGATTGTGCTCACCGCGTTTGTTTGAACCTTTTGGAGCATGTTGACATTGTAATAGAAAGGGAAGTCTGCAGTTGCTGATTGCTGCTGGGATTTGTCCTCTTTCTTATCTGTTGTAACATACATCTGTTGAGACTGCTGTTGCTGAGACTGTTGACCTTGAGCAGCTTGTTGCTGCTGTATTTGTTGTGGGTCAAACATAGCTGCTTGTTGCTGTAAATTAATATTAAAAGTTAATTTATCGTACCATTATATTTGACGTAGTAAATACAGAGACAGCGAGATACGTTACGACTAATTAAAAATTCGTACAGCGGAATAATATATATAAAAAAAAATAAAATAAAATAAAATAAAATACAAGAGCTCGTTTAAAGACGTTACAAATTTGTCGCAATATTTAAGAGTACAATCCAATAGTTTGTATATACATATATATATATATATTTTTTTTCACACGTAACAACCTATCTCTGTAATTATTTAGACAACTAATAACCTGTCTCTGATCGCCGTAGCTCGAATTGCTCTGCTCCGTCTGAGTAAAACTATTGGTTTGCTCGGTTTGAGTAAACATGGAACACTTCACTGGCTGCTCGATCGGTTGGCTCTGTCGAACGTTAATCGTTGTTAGACATTACGGTACCTGCGATCGTCGCGTTCGAAAACAATGACATTCTACAATGCTTTGTTTCAATCAACGTGCTACACACACCGGTATACGTTATGCGTATTAAGCATCAATGAGAAGCTAATAAATACCAATGGAGAAAACTCGTTCCTTTTTTACGTCGTGCTGGTATACAAGCTGCATACCTGTTGTATTTGATCAGGACGGGTTGTGTTCAACCACACCACGTTGTTGCCATTTGATTCTAGGGCCATTGATGTGTTGCCTTTGACCCTGCACAATCAGTAGGCATTCGTTACACAGAAACAAGGCGTACTATGATACATCTAGAACGATACCAAGCGTTCACCATCTCCGAACAAAGCCACGCCAAGGTATAAAGGATACAAATTTGATATATATATATATACGGATCGTTTAGAAAGGCTCGACAGAATATTGGAATAAATCAAGGCCCAGTGTACAATAGCGACGTACGATACTCACATGTGATAGTCTACACGGGCGCCGCGGGTTACATGTCTGGGTGCCAAACGGATGATCTTCTAGTTGCCATGACTGCGGCGCGGAATGCCGCGCAGCTGGTCACACTAATCCCGATGATCGTGATATCTTAATAACTGGTTTATATATTTCGTCCTATACAACATCCGAGAACAAGTTCCTCGTGTCGGTTGGGCCGTGGTCGGAAAATCAATGGCGATCGATTTAGAGCTTTGATACACCTTCTTTCCTGCGTTAGATCCCGCTAAAATTAACACTAGTCACAACGCGGCTAAAATCTTGCCCCCCGTGGATGCCGCGAAATCAAGTTTTCAGTTACACGCTTGTCAACGAGCAGCGTTGACCCGCGCAGATCATGTCGTCCAAGCGCGGTGGCGGCTGCGGCGACTGGTATATACGAAGCGCGGGTTTCGCGGTTGCATAAAATTGGCGGTACCTCGGCGTATAGCTATTCTTGATTTTATTTCCGTCAGGTTGGGCCACGTCGCCTCGTACCGTGGCTCAGGATAGGCCGATGCACGAACAATCAGACCGAGCACCGTCAACAAACTCTGCGGTAGCCATTACACGCGACGAGGATAACAATGGGCGACACGAACGCGCGCTGCCCCCGATGCCTTTTTCCGAAGCGTTTTCGGGCGCCTTCCGTGAATGCAGCCAAGCGCCGCCAAGGTCAGCTCCCGGTGACGCTCCAGAGACGCTAGTACCCGTTACACCGGCCGATCTCATTGGTCCATGACCCACTGTCGCCGATTCTTATTGGTTTCTGCATCCTTTGCGTGCGAAACTTGCAAACCATTATTTATCCTTTCTTATTAAAATTGAAATTTTTAATTCAACTCGCAGAAGCGTTTATGGACCACTTTGGACAATCTCGTTTCTTTTTCGTCATAACCATTATTTATGTGGCTGTTCGGTTTCTTTGCGGGAACAGGTATGTTGTTTTGGGAAAAATTAATTAATGCGTTAGGAGTAACGCGTATATGGGAATATTAAGTGATTATATTTTTATTTTAGGTAAGCGCTTTGGTACGCGATACGAATTGGGATGTAAGCCGTTTGTGTCGATAAAGGATGTAGTCGACGTGGAAATCTAGCTTCAGAGTCAAACTCACATTCGTGAGTAATTGAATCGTCGAACGTGAGATGGAGCGACTGAATTTCATAAACCGACACGGACCTTTGAAGTTTATAACGCGATGCGCGTAATCGTTATGTATTATCGGAGAGAATTGTTGTTGATTCCGTAGTTGACTGGAAACGAGTATGATTATATGTATTAATGATTTCCAGTCTCCAGGGATTCGTGGAAACATGATCGATCTGTACCGAGAATCGGTTCTAAAATATCGTTACGAGTCATTTGGCAAGTTTCCACTACTTTTCCGATTTATATATCGTGCTTGTTTTTTTTTTGTGACTAACTCGATGCAAAAGAGTAAATTTTTTTCATCTATTTTCAAATAACTTTTCTTTTTTAACATATTTATAGAGGATATTTCTTTTCTTGCGACTATACGATATATTAGTAAAGTATAAGTAAATGTTAATATTAAAAAAAATGATCTTGAGATCTCCAAGAAACTTACGTATCGAGGGAATTTCGTTAACATATTTATAGAGGATATTTCTTTTCTTGCGACTATACGATATATTAGTAAAGTATAAGTAAATGTTAATATTAAAAAAAATGATCTTCAGATCTCCAAGAAACTTACGTATCGAGGGAATTTCGTTAACAAGTCACGTCAAACGTTTCTTTGAGTACAACCGTATCAAGTGGGTCAGCCTTCTATGAAAGGGCAAGGGACTGCAAAGTCATGTGTATGCATAACTCTACACACACAGGTGCGCCTGTTACAACGTGAATTATGTACGTACATTCACGACAACGTACACGTTATGGCAGCGCCAATTTTCGCTGCAAATTCCACGACGTGACGTACCGCGAGAAATTAAACTTCCATACCTATCAATATTTTCAAAACTTCAAACACCGATAGATTAACACTGGAACTACCGAAGCGGTCAAAAGGACCCATTCCTAATTTTTTACAGAAATTTTATAAATTAATCACGGCGTCTTTGGGAAGATTTTCCGTGATTTTCTTTTAAAAATAGTAATAAACCTTTGTCTCAATTGCGTTACATATTATTTTACATACCTTTCGCCTTCGATTTCTTCCATAGAAATAAGTATACTTTAATCGTCGGTGGTTCTAGTGTTGAACACACCCAATTACTGGTACCATTTTTTTCCTGTACGACTAACTTGAGCAAAAAACATCGACACTTATTTCCCCGCCATAACCAGAATTTAACTTTCAAACTTTTTAACGAATACATGCATTTTGTGCAGGGTATATAAATTCTTTCTATGGTACTTCCTGCAGTCCAATTTCCGCAGTGTGCGTTCGAAATGAAGTTACTGCGGACAGAATAGCGCACTGTATCGCCTTAACATAAAAGACTGAACTTAAAAGGTAAACTTAAGCTGAACTTAAACAAAAAAAAATGTTTTAAAATGTCAAACTTTGCTTGAACAATTTATAAATTCATAAAGAGCAAGCTAATATAAAATTAAGATAATACTAAAATTGTTTTTTTATTTTTTATTATTTCATCAGTTTCATCCAAGAACAATCTTCGTGGTTCCGATAAAAAAAAAAGAAAAAATCCGCAAGAGCTCATGGCAGCGAATAATCGTGGAGCAACAGCCGAAAGTTATTCTCGATCCGGAAACTTTTGCTCTTCTTCTCGACAGTTTTCTCAAAACACCATTTCCATTTCGATGTATTTTTTCCATGTCTAAATATAGACGGCATCGTCACTGGCTTGTTTTGTGGTCACGGTTTGCTCGTTCCTTTCAAACGGCTCCGCGCGAACCGAAAAAATAACCCTTTCGTTTCGCTGTCAACGCAATGATGGTCAAGCCCGCATCAAAACTCGCACAAACGAGACCCGTTTGTCATTGCGGTAGTGCCACTTTGTATATTACAAACTGTCGATCGGTTTCTTTTTCTCGAGTCATCGAACGTTGAAGGTTTATTTTGAGTTTTAAACGATATTGCTGCACGTATTCGCGAAATTGTGTTCCTTGGCAAATACACTGACCATTTCCTTCATCTTTTTTCAGCTTGCCTAAATATCTGTGGCTGCGTGGGAGGCTGCGTCTCTAGGCGTCTATTAACAGTGTCGCAGGATGTCGTTGCGAAAATTTCGTGTCGTCATCTTTCTTGCGCGGCGACAATGAAAATTATCGTAAGAATTTTAGCGACTGACCGGAGAAACAAATCTTTGGGAATAGATAAGTTTAATAGATAAGTTTAATTAATTATTAGGGCAACCGTGAGTTTCTGTAATTTTAAATTAAATTTTTTTTAATACTTGTTGATACTACGTATTTGAAAATTTATATAATTGTTTGTTATATCGTTACAGTTTTAAGGTTGCGAGAATTGATTTTCATTTACCGAGTTGATAAAAATCAGAGCAGACCGGCTTTAGAAGTAACGGATATAAATGGTTGTGATGCGTTGTACGTTTTCAAGTCGACTGTGTATATATTTATTCTTTATTTCAAGCATTTGTTTGATGTGATTTTAAAAGTTCCCTTGAACGCACTTAATCGATATAGGTGACCTACTTCGAGATCGTTCTACATGGAACACTTTGCTTCGGATAAAGAGAAGTCCTTGTTCCTGAAGCAAGAAAAAGGTGTAATAGAGTTTTTCCGTGGATAACTGGGGAAAAGCAAGCCACCGGAGTGCGAGAGCTTTTATGAGAACTCGCGAAACGATCGGGAAAATTGTATGCGATGTTAACTGTTATTTAGAAAAAATTTATTTTACGCGTATCATTCAACTCGCATAAGTATATAGAAAAAGATCTCGATTTTATTGCACTCGATCATTCATAAATATTTAATAAAAAAAAGAAGCAACGGTGTAAAGGTTGAGATCTAACAGAAAACTTTCTGTTTTACACATCTCACAGAACAAAAAGAAAAAAATAAAAATAAAAAGAAAAATTTTGTCGCATAGATTAAATTTTTCTTAAATCTCATTCGTCAAACGTTATAATCTAAAACTATTTAATTCAATATTTAACAAATACAATTAACTGGAATAACAGCAAAATACGAATGAAAATTAATTATCCAAGATTTTTTTACATTACGTGTTAAATTCAAGACAAACATGTTCTCCTCTATTATTGTCTCATTAATAAAACCTGTTAACTATTTTTCTAGGCATCGTGAAAACTATCGCCGGTCGTATAATTCAAATTATGTAAGCCTGATGAATTTTTAAGTGGCCAGTACGGCCCTGTAAATCGTAGCGCCCGTTTCAAAACGCCTCGACGCCCGGCACCAGTCTCGTTCAGTCAGTTGGCGTCGCGACGCCGCCGCCAGTGGTATCCGAGAGACACGTACGATACAACCCCCGGGGTTTTCTCTGCTCCCGACACAAGTGGAGATAATTATTGAAAGAGACACGTAGTGCACGCGAACAGTGGCTGCTGCTATTCCATTTTCACGGCTGGTTCTCGATACACCTCCGAACACGTTGTTAATTAAAATAAAAAAATAAAAATAAAATAAACTCATCGCAAGGGAACATCGATGAGCGAACATTTTCGATAACCACCGACGAGGAAACAGAATCGAGGCAACGTAAAAGGGAACAACAATGGCTCGTCGAACGTGAAGCTTCCGGTACAGCCTCCCTCAGGATCGAGTCGTTCGAAATTGCTCATTGAAACGCGCTATGTAAACCGTGCCAGTGTTGAACGCAGTATCGATGAGCCGTGAGCTTCACAACTTTGTTTCAATCGCTCCCAGGAGGAGGGTTGTACGCGATACTCCTGCACCAAGGATCAGCCGACCTTGATACAAATGACGCTCGCCAGGATATCAGAGGCAACGAGTGACGTGATCGTGTTCCCGATCAGAGTCAAATGACGAACGAGCCTCGTGGTTCCTTCGATCAGCGAGAAACGAGGGAATAAGATCAAATATTCGATGACTGAAGCGGAGAAACGGATATCTGTCGAAATCCAGCTCGATGAATATTTTGTTGGAGCGAATTGAAAGGAGACAGCTATTTCATTTATGAGCCATCGTGGCGTTTTGAACCAACGCACGGCATATTTCGCGGATTGCGAACGAAAGTCGTGGATGCTGGAAGATTCTACCAGTGAGATGAAATGCATGTTTTTCTACTCCGGGTTGGTTCCAATAAAAATTTAACGAACCTTAATCGAAGACGCGATTGATCAGGATCCAAGAGACAAAGAATTCGAGAATTTACTCCGGAGAGCTCGAGAAGGCAGCGTTTCACGACCAAACCCTGCATCGATCTCAAAAAAAACTGACCGCGGAGGGAAAAAGAGAGAGAAAGAGTAAGGAGAGAAATCCTCGAGAAAGCGTCGCGTTGCATCGTTAAGTGGAAAAGCGTAGCTCATTTATTCGCCGCCGGTTAGCCAGTTGGAAAATTGTACGCGATTCCTCCAGCGGGGAAAAAGATTCCGAGAACGAAACATTCTGCTCGCTAGTTTGATCGATCATCGAAAGTGTTCCTGCGGTGTTTTCCCAGTGCATAATGCGCTCCAGCTGTAATAAGCTTCGACTGGTTCGTTCCTCGACATCAGTTCTCTCTAAGGAAACTGTTTGAGCGTCTGAGTCTCGTCGTTGCCTCTTTCTCAGGTGGCAGACGCAAATTTGATAAATCAGTCTCCAGTCGAGACACAGAAACTATTCGTATAACCGCTGCCTAAATTCGTCGACACGTTCGCGGACAGTCGATCTATTTATTGCTGAGATGCATCCGGGTTCGCTGGCCACAGTTATGTCGACCGAATAATTTTAGGCAGCCACGAAATTGAAAATCACGAGGGCCATCGAGTTGGAGACCGAAAGGGTGGAGGTCAAGATCAACCGAGCATCGTTGCTCTAGTGCACGTGCTCGTGGCTCCGCTCTAATCACGAATGTTAAAATTTACTTGTATTATTCTTTTTTTCCGCGAGCTTGCAAAGTACCGCTCCCGATTCTTCGGCGTAAAAAATGATAATGTGAAAAAGAGATAGAGAAGAAACTCTGAACGGATGTTCGTGATATTTTTCCCAAGGAATGTGCCAGACGATAATCCAGAATGATTTTTAGCTCCCATTCGAGGTAGCTTTCGATGGTAGACCTCCAGATTTTTCTGCGATTCGAACGACTCGGTGGTTTGATTTAGTATGATAGCATCCGGCGGTACTTGCGGCCGGATTATTTGACACACGATGGCTGGATGATAAATTAAGACGCGTTCTAGAGGAGGGCTCCAAGCATCTTGGAATATACTCGGGTTGTAAACTCGCGAGGCGTGACTGATCGCACGACCAACCGATTCTTGTGATAAATTCCACGTGAAATTATCATTTCAACTTCGATGCTGCTCTCCAATATTTATTTGCACGTGTATTCTGGAATCCAGCGATATCGAACGAATCAAAGAATATATTATTCAGCCTGTCCCGAAGCACAAACGTATACGTATAGCTTGATATTCGGTCAACCTTCGACGGTACATTTTTAAGATAAAATAAGAACGATAGCGTTGATCGAGCATTCAAGAAACTTTACATATTATACCTTCCCAAGGAAGCAAACGAGGCACAAAGGAAAGAGCGATGACGTTACTGTGATAGTTTCGACTAAATATAAATGATAAACATCTCGACGAAGTAATACTCCGAACAATAATATAAATAAAAATATCGGATAGATGATCGTTTAAATTAATTAAAATCGAGGTCAACGTAGACCAACGATTTCTAATTAAGTTTTTTGTTTATCGACGAGAGAAGACGCTTCGCAGAGATGTCGAGTTCACCAGGTGCCAGAAAGGTGCCTCCTCCGAGGCCCAAGATTCAACTTCCGCTACCAGGCCAGTATTATCCGCAGCCTGGTATGGCGTACGTACCAACACCGTATGGTCAAACTCCCATACCTATGACCCCTGTTTCCGGACAACCACAGATGATATACTCAAACAAGGCCAGCGAGTTCGTCTTCAGCCAATTCAGGGGTATCAAGGATCTGACCAAGTCCGGATTGAGCGTTGGCGAGAAGAGCGCGTTCTGGCTTTACGAAAAGGTTCGCGCGATAGAGATTCGTGTGTAGTTTGTAACATCGTGGTTGAGATAGTTTGCATTGATATCGGTATTACGAATTTCTGCACAGGTCAGTTCCTGGAGCAAACGATGGTTCACGCACATTTTCTTATTTGTTGTCGTGCTTTTGTACAGTATCGGGGGCGCGATGATATTCGTCACCATCGAGGGAACAAACGAGGACGTGGTGCAGAGCAACATTCGAAAGGAGAGGTACGTGTCGCGAAGACTCGATTTTTATATTTATTTTTTCGATTAACCGAGAAGGTGGAGTTAATCGTTTAATCGATACTGTGATTGTAATAATATTGAATATTTTGTGGCTGCTGTGGTTTCGCGATAAAACTGAAGAAGGGTTGAAGCGAAAGCTTTGTTTTTTCGGTTGACATCAAATGTGTGGAAAGAAGCTTCTATTTTATGGCAGTGTTAGAACCAGAAGATGAGAAAGAGTTTTTTTTCTTGGATTAGTTTGTTTTTGTTTCTTCTAGAATGCTGGTTTTATGATTATTTGATTGCAGATTAATAATATTTGTTATTTCTGCGATTTTTTTCTTCCATCGTTTCGTTTTTCTGTTTTTAAGAATGCTGGTTTTATGATTATTTGATTACAGATTTGTAATATTTATTATTTCTGCGATTTTTTTCTTCCATCGTTTCGTATTTCTTTCTTCAAGAATGCTAGTTTTATGATTATTCAATTGCAAATTAATAATATTTATTACTTCTTCCATCGTTTCGTTTTTCTTTCTTCAAGAATGCTAGTTTCACGATTATTCAATTACAGATTAATAATATTTATTATTTCTGCAATATTATTTCTTCCATCGTTTCGTTTTTCTTTCTTCAGAATACTAGTTTTATGAATATTTGACTGCAGATTAATAATGTTTATTATTTCTGCGCTTTTTCTCTCCCATCGTTTCGTTTTTTTTTTTTCCAAGAATGCTAGTTTCAAGATTATTCGACTGCAGATAAATAATATTTATTATTTCTGCAATATTTTTTCTTCCATCGTTTCGTTTTTCTTTCTTCCAGAATGCTAGTTTTATGAATATTCGATTGCAGAGTAATAATATTTATTATTTCTGCGCTTTTTCTCTCCCATCGTTCCGTTTTTCTTTCTTCAATAATACTAGTTTCACAATTATTCAATTACAGATTAATAATATTTATTATTTCTGTGCTTTTTCTCTTCCATCGTTTCGTCTTTCTTTCTTCAATAATACTAGTTTCACGATTATTCGACTTCAGATTAATAATATTTATTATTCCTGCGTGAAAGTCTAGGAAATTTTCTGCTACTCAATAATCCATCAGCCATTCTATTCTACGCGATGAGAAGATTATTAGTTTATTAGTTTATCCTTTCAACTCGGAGAAGCATAATGCGTATCTCGTGTTTGAAACGTATTCACGAACGTTCTAACCTTCGTTCCAAGGAAAATGTGCTTGAAGCATAAGCTCGAACGCGACGATGGGAACGTGGATACATTATATCGGTCCCATCGTATGAAACACCAGATCGACAACAGCACCGGGAAAATGTGGGACAATCGAACGTGTATTAAAACAAAACGCGAGCCACGAGAAAATACGTAATGTTTTGTCGTGCCTCTGCGTACAACCATGCAAACTAATTCCTATTCACTTTCATATTGCATTGGCCTAAATCTTGAACAAAAAAAGACTCTGACAAAATAATTCTACAACTTTCCTTGCGTTTGTCATAAAATTATTATGCTAAAAAAAATCTATACAATTGGGTCATTTAAAGGTAACTTTTTTTTATCGCGATATTAATAAACATTTTTTTGCAAATCGACTTAAAGATACATTTATTTTTACTGTTTCTTTTTTTTTTGCCTTTGTCAAATAGTATTGTTTCTTTAAAACGTTATTTTTTAATCGAAACTCTGTCATTTTATTAATTTTTTTTTTTATGTAACATATTGAGTTGTATAAAACTTTGTTTTTTTTTTCTATTTTGGTTCAATTGCAGCAGAAAATAGCACGTCTATGGTAAAGTTGTGTATGTTAGAACTGTTAATTACGTTCGAATAATAATCTCACGATTTCAGAGCTCTCTGACACGCGAACATGCTTTGAGTCACCGCGATAAATTTTCATATCGATGTAACATGTATCTTTTGTATTTTTTATCTTCTTCAAGTCGAAAGGAAACACTATTAATAAATATTAACGTAAATTATAGAAAAGAATTTTTTGGTTGTATCGCTTCAACATCGTCCGCATATAAATTATGTTCCCTTAATGGCTCCAATTTCTTCTACCCCATAATCGCTGAATTTTCATCGATCTTTCATTTCGTTTCACGATTTCGAATTTGGACGCAACAATATTGGAACATTCACAGCTATTTTATCGCAAGAAAAAGCAATAGCGACAGCAGCCAGAAATGTCCTCCGACGATTTATTTCAAACTGGATCGCACAGTTTTATTGAAACGACGCGAGACACAATTACGTCTCGGTGAGAAAAAATTCCTAATTCGATTACGATGTTACATCCGTTTTCAAAATAATTAATTCCAGTTTCGATTCTTTTCTAAATATTCAACACTTTTAAACTTTTTTCTTAATTTTGACAATTTTTCTTATAATTAATTGCAAAAAGAAGTACCATTTGCCTTACACAATTTCTTCATTTTTGTTTCCTGATATTCCAACAGTATATTTTTATTAATAACACTGAAACTATCGACGATTAACATTAGAACTACCGAACAAGTCAAAATGACTTGTTCACAATTTCTTATAGAAATTTTAGAAATTTTCAATAATGAATTTTTGAGGATTTTCCGCAATTTTTTGTAAAAAATACGCATAAAGAATCGTTACCCGTATTATAGGTATTTTTCGAAATACATTTTGATTTCTTTGGTACAAATAATTCTACTTTGATCGTCGGTAGTTCTAGTGATAAAGAAAACGAACCTTCATTTATGTCTATCAGAAAATTACAATCGAAACAGTACAATTTCCTTTTTCATCAGAATTCTATCAAACATAACCAAAATTGTATACAATCCCTTACTTTCCAAAAAAAAGTAGACCTATTAAAGTAGACCTATTCATACTCAGAGAAATAAAAATGGTATGTGTTCTAAAAAATAGATAACGCAAGAGAAAATAAATCTTTATCTATATTTTCTACAGAAAATCACAAAAAATCCCTCAAACTGTAATCTCTATTTTATCTATATTCTTCTACGAGAAATTAAAAGCCGGTTAATTTAACCAATTTGATAGTTTCAGTGTTAAATATTTATTTTAGAACCGAGTAAAGAAAGTTTACCTCAAGATATTTAATCTTAGCAAAATAAAATATTCACAACTGGACCAAGGTATTCCTCTTTAAAAATTAATTCTCGCCATATTTCGTCGATACTCAATCCTACTGAACTCCATTACTGTAAACCTCTCAAATACCTTCTGTTTCGTACAATAGATTTAAAGTGGTCCATCAATAATTGAATCGGAAAAGTTCACGAGGCAAACGTAACGAGATACAGTTAGAGATAATTCCGAGTAATAAAGTTCCGCGAGTTTCTGCTTAATTATAAAACTATTATTATATCCAGTTACCATTTCTTTCGGTCACTGAGATCCAAAAGCTTGCGATGTATATTGAATGGAAATAATACACTGTTCCGTCCGTAGGAACAATACGTGAGGATTCGTTTGGCCGGTTTATGACAGACACTAAGGATCGAACGCCTTTCTCAAAAATAGCCTTTTCCTTAATGTCTGTTATATGCAATTTAACAAAAAAAAAATATAGCAAAATAAAGAAATTTAATTTATAATTAAAAATTATAATTAAAAATAATTAAAAATAATTAAAATTGAAAATTATAATTATAATGAAAAATAGAAGCAAAATAAAAAAATTTAATTTATAATTAAAAATTATAATTATAATGAAAAATAGAAGCAAAATAAAACAATTTAATCTATAATTAAAAATTGCCGGCGTACAAGCGACAGACTTTGAAACCCGCGTTTTCACAGGGCCGGCGCTCAAGCGATAGACTTTGAATCCCGCGTTTTCGCGGGGCCGGCGTACAATGTGTTGACAAAACAGCTTCGACCTGCTGTTTCCCTATAGCAAAACGTGCAAAAAGGTTAAATCTCGCAGGCTTGTTAACACGTTGAGCGCCACGTCAGCCATCGGTGGCTGATACTAGACTTTCCGTTTAGGCCGCGTCAGCCATCGGTGGCTGACACTAGATTTTCTGTTTAGGTCGCGTCAACCATCGATGGCTGACAGCGTGTAACATGAGAACTATAAAATTTTACACTATTTTGCGGAATTACACAAAATTTATTTAAAATTTACTTAATTTGGTATTATTACAGTATTAATGGGATCGGAAACACCGGCCCTTCAATACCAGTGCGTATAAGCGGCGCTCGTGGCCTGAACGGGATTGTCTTAGAAATACGCGTGGCGCTCAACGTGTTAAAGTTAACACTCTGACTGCCACGCCGAAATCATATGTTTTGCTCAGGCCGCCACGGAATTATTTTTATTATTCAAAGCATATAATGGCAAAATAATAATGAATTGATGTTAGAGGACAACATTTTTATCAAACGAAGCGTTTATCTTACCGGTGGTCACCCGTGAGTCACCCGTGACCACCGTGGCGCCTTAGTAACGGTTGATAAGGACGAATTAAAACACGCCTTCGTTTTTTACAATTGTAAAAAGTTGAAAGGCTCCGGTCGCCAATGACCACCGTGGCGTCACGGGAGAAACTGTTGCCGGTCATATATGACCAACATGGCAGTCAAAGTGTTAACCCCTTCGCTTCGAGCGCCGCTTATAAGCGGCGCGCACAATGTGACTTGTGGGTAGCTTTGTAAGTTATAAATGTAAGTTATAAATGTTTATAAGTGTGGGGGATATAATTAAGTGGGATGAGTCTTTGGTAAATTTGTAAAGTTTAATGTAAAAATACAATATTATAATCCAACCGGCGCTAATTCTAATACACTTTATACTCTTTCACTCTTTACTCTGAACTTCTTACTCTTTTCTACGCTTAACTTCAACTGCCTCTGCTTAACTCTTAATCTCAACCGACTGACTCTTCTTAACTCCAACTGAACTCGTCGCTCAACTCATTCACACTTTTATCATTCTCTCTGCTCATTCTTTCCTCTGTTCTCACATGCACCCTTTCTCCCGTGCACTCCATCGCAGTCACGTACACGGTTTTCCCAATCACTTGGTTCACACGGTTCGATCACTCGGTTCCAAACATTCTTTCCTCGCACCCCTTCGACCACTCGAGATCATTTTGTCTACAGTCACACTTTCCCTAAACATACCGGCGCCGTCCCGTCGCGAGGAGACACCGGCCACACGCACTTGAACAACTAGCATTCACACCTCTTTCAGCTTAGCCTAAACATTCGCTCGCCTCACACATTCTTTATTTCTAACACCCTACATATGTTATAGAAGTTATAATAATATAGTAAAAGTTATAAGTTATAAAAGTTTATAAGATTGTTTTATTTGGCAAAATAGTTATTTAACACTAGAACTACCAAAGTGGTCAAAATGACCCAATCCTAATTTTCTACAGTAATTTTATAAATTTACTATGGCATCTCAGAGGTAATTTTCCGTGATTTTCTGTTAAAAACGTAAACAAAGCTTTGTTTCCTTCACATTGCGTATTTTTTCATATACCTTTCATTATGATTTTTTCGGTAGAAATAAGTATGCTCTGATCGTCGGTAGTTCTAGTGTTAAGACTCAGGAAAACGTATACGACGCATACTGCACGTATTCACGGCGCGCGCTTCCGTTCAGTGACGGTACTTCGGCGGACTGGACAGTCGAAGCGAAAGGGTTAAAGTGTTGAAAGTGGCTCGGACCGCAAAGGGTTAGGCGAAACATCCTGTAAATTTTTCCAGCAACTGTACAGGGATGGAAAATTTGTTCCGTCATCTTTTCACGTACCGCAAAAATCGAATCCATAATAACGTCCACGCTTTCCTTGACTCGTTCCACTGGCGCGTTATCAGCAACAATGTTGCCTGGTCCGAAGGCGAATCGATCTCACCACCATACTTTCGCGGCTGAGAATCGATCGACCTTAGGACGAAGGTCAGGTTTAGATTAGGATTTGCGTCCGGTCTCTCTTTTATTCGCGAGGAAATTGCTGTTGGCGTGACCGAACCGATTAAAAAAGAAAGAAAAATAAAAGAGAGTAGGTAGTAGTCCAAACGTTCGTCTGGACGATCAGTGTGACCCTAATTTCGGTAAATCTTATCACCTGTGTGTAAACGATCCTTGTACCTTTGTGATCATGCCGTGATACCCGGTATTGACTCGATTTATCGAGACTGAGAGTATTACACGGAGCAAATTTATTAAATCGGAGCAGTTAAAGATCAACGTTTCGTAGAAGACAAAACTTTATTAACCCTCTACAGGCCGAATTTTGTCTGCTTATCGGAGAACAAATTACGATTGATTACGGTTTTCCACTTTGACTTCAAAATTCTTAACAGTAAACCTACCGACGATTAAAGTAGACCTATTTGTACCGGAAAAAATAAAAGTTATAGGTATTCTAAAAAACACATAAAATAAGGAGAATAAATCTTTACCTATATTTTTCATAGAAAATCAGAAAAAATTCGCCAAACTGAATCGTTGTGAATTTATAAAATTTTTATGAGAAATTACAAGCCAATTATGAGAAATTATTTTGACCGCTTTGGTAGTTTTAGTGTTAAACTAATGATTGCTACAGATGTATCGTGGTATCGTTACAGTGATACAGTAATCAAATTTAATATTACAGCGATGACCGAAGGAAATGAATTTTTTAAAATATAGATACATTAGTTTGTACCTTCTAAGTCACACAGAGCCATAGAAGGTTAAAATTAACAAAAATTGAACGAACATAACGTGCGGATGAGAATACAGAGAGTAATCCAAGGAATGGAAGAATAGGGTAGTTTAACCCTCTTCTTCTTAACCCTTCTGTTTAACCCTTTTTCTTTAGAAATTTCGAAGATGTCTGAAGTTTTTCATATTTTTTTTTTAATCTTTTCGTCAATGTAAAAATACATTGGAAATACATAAGAAAAAATAAATTACTTGGTAAGTAAGAGTAAATTAACCCTCTATGGGACCGTGCGACTTAAAAGTTACGAACTGATGTATCTATATTTTAAAAAATTAATTTTCTTTAGCTATCACTGCGCTATTAAATTCGATTACTGTATTACCATAGCGACATCACGATCCATCAACGGTAATTATTAGTTAAAACATTTTCAAATCAAAGCGAAAAACTGTAATCAATCAAAAATTTTTTCTCCGATAAGCAGAAAGGGGTAAAAATAAATAGTTGAGAATGTTTCGAGATTTTGTGTTTCTTTAAATATTAAGTTGTCCCGAAAGTTCCTTCCGTTATCTTCACGCAGTGGTTTCGTCTAACAATATTTAAATTATTGAGGGATACGTAGAAAGGGTAGTCTAATATTGAAAAAGAATGTTAAAGATATATATTTAATTGCAAAAAATAGGAGATGATACAGAAATATTTACGGACGCCTCGTGGCACGCTTCTCTGTGTCTCGACGAGAACTGACGATGATCGCCGCTTCTCGAACTCGTCAGCTCGACGACAATGTATGTCCTTTGGGTTTCTTGGAATGTTTTTAACCGCGAAGGCAAAGCGGCACCCAAAACATCTTCCGATGGACAGTTTTATTGTCTAATTGTATTTTTACTTTTACATAAATAAACATTCAGCCTCATCCCTTAAACGAGAGATGGAGGGAAAAATAGTTCGAAATGAATCCCATATAAAATAATATTATAAAACTTAAAATATCACGCATCCATTACTTATTAATAAAACGAAAGAAACTTTTAGGACAACATAACATAAGTCTAAATACATTGTTAATTAATACAGTAGCAATTAGCTGGTTGAAAATAATCCTGGGTTGGGACACGTTAAACGCCGCCATGTTTCAAAGAATTAAGAGACACTAATTTTTATCGCACAGGGATAAGCTGTTGAAAAATGATCCAATCATTTGAATAACCGAAAATTTACTTATTTAAATTGGAGATAACGTCCACTGAATTAGAACGAAATGGAACTAGATATTTGAATTCCTATAAATTTTCGGAGGGTTGGTATCATCACAAATTGACACCCTTGGAGTTCATTAATGTGACTATTTTCTTTTCTTTTTTTTTTAACTTCTGTGAGACGAGCTCGCCGTTCCTCCCAATAATTCAGGGCATCCGAGGCATTTACACCGACCAGGGACGAATCAATACGCGAAAGAGAGTCACTCATTCTGTTGCTCTGTATTTTCTCCTCCCTAACGAGCAGAAAATAGGGTAGAATGGTGGAATCAAAGGAGTCGAGACCTATTGAATAGTCACAAATCTCGAGAAATGATTCAAACCATAAACACATCCTATATGTATACATACAGGGTGGTCCACGCAATTTGCACACCTCTATAACTTGCAAAGTACGCGTTGCACGAAAAAATTTTGTATAGAGAAGTTGCATGGTTCGAAGGGGTTAATTTTTTTTTTTTTATACATGGAAGCGTTTCGGAGATTCGAAGGTCGACTTTTGTTTCTTTTTTAATGGAATACTATATTGTTTGCACCAAAATAATTGCGAGTAAAAAGGTATTGGCCTCCGTTAGCCCTAAACCTAATAACCAACGAGTAATTTCACGTTATTCGTCGCGTAAACATCTCGCTGTCCTGGAAATAAATCTGTGACGAGTTGAATCTCTAACTTGATATTACGCGGAGAAAATTTTCAGGAAATAAAGCGAGATTACTCGTTGGTTATCAGGTTTAGGGCCAACGAAGGCCAATGCTTTTTTACTTATAATTCGACGTTCTTTTATATTTTGGTATAATAAATATAGCGTTCCATTTAAAAAAAATGGATCTTCGAATCTCCGAAACGCTTCCATCTATAAAAAAATTAATACTATATAAAATATATAAAAACTATATTAATATTATATAATATATAAAAAATTAATATATAATATAGCCTTTCCATTGCAATTTCTGTGTGCAAAACTGTTTCGCGCATACTTTGCAAGTCATAGAGGTGTGCAAGTTGCGTGCACCACCCTGTATATATTTATTTATTTTTTTTTAATAGAGGATTAAGTTTCGAAAAATAATATTCTACATTATTGATCAATTTTTAAATATCGTCATAGAAACCAGACGTTAACAACGATTAGAGAGCTGTGCAGCGACGAGGTATTGGCTTCGAATACGGAGCTCTGGAACGGAAGGGCGAGCAACGAATTAATGGAATACGAGGAGCATTTGTACGAGTTCTATAAACGCGGTCTGACGGATCGTGGGCAAAAAGTGTGGACCTTCTGGAACGCTGTGTTCTACTGTGGCACAATTTACACCACCATAGGTAAGTTGCGATGCTAAATTATGTTGCACGAGGTGTTCATCGTTTGCTATCTTTGAAACTTCGTAAATGTTTCCTATAAAAATTATACTCCCTCCGTCCGGAAATATGGTATACGTTTAAAAAAAAATCGTAGATTATCGCGAATATGTTGACGGAACTTCGTAATCACGACACGCTCATCCTATTATCATCCCGTTACGTCCCCAAAAAACATTAGGAAGCAAGGTGAGTGACGAATTCCAGCTTACGAATCGATTACATAATAATCGAATGAACGACCGACGTCCTTTGCGAAAAAATTGTCCAGAAAATCGAACGAACGACGCGTTCCTTGCAATCTGTGACAAAATTATCCTCCAGTTCGTAGATTAATAATTGTAGGAATAGTGGTATATATTTAATGCTTCTTACAGTGATTGACTTAAACTCTG
Source organism: Ctenoplectra terminalis (assembly GCA_019453375.1). Classification (NCBI taxonomy): domain Eukaryota; kingdom Metazoa; phylum Arthropoda; class Insecta; order Hymenoptera; family Apidae; genus Ctenoplectra; species Ctenoplectra terminalis. The sequence continues at coordinate 19,220 of SMSQ01006233.1, forward strand.
TAATTCTCTCTGTAATTCTCTAATTTAAATTCTCCAATTCTCGCTAAAACTATGTCTCCTCGACTCTTTTATACTCCCTTCGTCCGGAAATATGGTATACATTTAAAAAAAAAATCGTAGATTATCGCGAATATAGAAAACAAATGACAACATTCATTACATTATTACAGTATATGTTAAAAGTAATATAACCTAATATAATTGATACGTGTCGTGTTCTTCATGGTTTAAAACTTAACGATCAAAGATCACTTTTTTTTACGATAAATAAAATTGGTACAGCTGCAAAATCAATATGGAAAATTGCGAAGAAGAATTGATAAACTTGAAAAGAAGAGATTCCAAATATAAACAATTGACCAGAGAACAACGTCATGGTATCTTAGAAAAATGATTACAGCACGTGAAAGAGAACAAGTTAAAACACGGTGACTAGCTGGAAAATATTTACGTTCCAAAGAAGCGTACGATAAGGCCAAATCATATTTTAATTAAATTTAGAGAGTATCGTAACAAAATTATTCTTTTTTAATTATAGTTTTTCTAAGAAAGTTAATATAATATACTTGTCGTGTTAATTTTTAGTTTTATATTATACTATATTTCCGGACAACAAAAATCGCGAAATGTATACCATATTTCCGTACGGAGGGAGTGTAATTTTCTGGAATTGAAGAACGGTACAAAAAAAAATATATTGTTAGTCAATTTTTTAATCGTAACAGTTTCGTCAGAAAGACACCTAATTATGCAGATTGTTTACGATTATTCGAAAGAAAATTTGTAATTAGAGGAAACTCTGACAGACTCGCGACAAGATACATTCTGAACCGAGCATAATCGAATTGAGGATCGTGACCAAAAAAAGCGACACGGTTCAGCACAATCACCAACAGCGCGATCGCGTGGCACTAAAACGGTTAAGCTATCGTACCAGGAAAATTTTATCTCATATTTTTCGGTTTATTTTCACACGTAGAATCCACCATTCTCTGAATACACATCACAGAGATACTCTAATTTACTTGTTTACGTCTTCGTGATATCGCGTTTGTTTGCCCAATATCGTGGCTTCCGAGCAGCTAATCGAAATTACGATCCTATAATAATACGAAAATCGATCCTATCTCGAAACGCGCGCAGTAATGCTCCGTTTATTTGAAAACTGTACAACGTCGATTATCAATCGTTGCTGTCGGAAATCGGCGAACGAGTGATTAATCCACATCTTCGCTTTTTTTTCTTGCGAACAAAATTCTGGCTGTTGAAGCTGCAGAAGATGAATCTTTATCGTAAACTCGGAACAAAGTATAAACTTTTCGTCGTTCCAATAACGAGCGATATTGCACGTCCTGAACAGAACGAGCTCGAGCTTGATTTTCTTCGTTCTGACGCGACTGAGGAGAGGTCTTGTTTCTTCTTGACCTACATGGACCGTTTTCCATAAAGCGTCCAATATCTTTCCACCCTTTTGCTCCACGATTTTCGACGATGATCCAGTTTGACGATGTTTTTGGCTGTTTTGTTTTATCAGTTGATGTGTAATGTATAAATGAAAAGTTATATATAATGATATAATCGTAGGAATAGTTTCTAGAAACGTCGATTGCGAAGTTGACACAGTATCGACATCGGACGATGCTTTTTTCTTTGTTCTTCGAGACGCGTCCTGTCGCGTGTTTTTATTTATTTTTATTTTTTTTGAGGCAGTGAAGCAGTGTGTATTGTGCACATCGGGTCGCGTGTGTATCTTTCGCTATTTTTCCTTTTTAATATTGAAGATATTTTTGTCGAGGTTCATAGGGAGTTTTCTGTCGAGTGGTATAAAAAAATGTATCAAAAAAAATATATGTAGGATTGAATGAAGTATGGGTTGCCAGAATGATTAGGAATGCGCGTTTACCGGAAAAATAGGGTTTAATAAGATAAATATAATACACAAGCAAAGAATGATACAGAACGACGTGCTCTCGCTTTACCACCTTTTTTCTTAGCGATCGCGTTTCCGACTGCCCTCGCCCTTTTTTCGACGCTTTCCTTTATCGCTCGTCGTCGTCGTTCCTTTGTTCCCTCATATATTTAACCCTTTGACTACAGTAGATTTTGAGACGCACCGGCCGTACCATACGGTAAGAATTCAGTTACGACGTACGCCGAGAACGGCGAAATTTTTTGTTAGGGGTACATTTTTGGGAAAATATATTTGAATAATCGAAAAACTGAGTTTCACTACATTGGAACAATATTATTTATTTATTTGTATTCTGCACCGAATCGTTACTATAAATGTTAAAAATTTAATATTAATGTTAAGCTTAAATTTTCAGGGCGCCTATAGGCGTCCTCCGCATCGGAAAGCCAAACTGCGTGGAACGCCTTTAGGCGCCCACGGTGTCACAAGCGCAAAATTTCTAAGCGCCTTTAGGCGGCCGCAGTAGTCGAAGGGTTAATTAATATATAATTGTGAAACGATTAATGAAAATTAAATTGGGAAATTAATTTTTATAAATGTTAATTTAGTGCCGGCTATAGCGGTTAAACTAATTTTACAAACTAATAATTTTAACCCTCTGTGGGACCGTGTGACTTAAAAGTTACAAACTGATGTATCTATATTTAAAAAAATTAATTTTCTTTAGTTATCACTGCACTATTAAATTTGATTACTGTATTACCGTAGCGACACCACGATCCGTCTACAGTAATTATTTAAACATTTTCAAATCAAAGTGAAAAACTGTAATCGATCGTAATTTTTTCTCCAACAAGCAGACAAAATTCGGGCTATAGAGGGTTAATTTATAATTCAGTTATTTTAATTTATTTTAATTTTAGCAAAATAATTCAATTTTAGGTGAAATTTTTTAATGTATTCACGGAAAAAGCGCCACTAAAGAGCGTCACGCGGTGTAACATTGTTTATGCGTGTTAACAAAACTGGAATTGATTGCATCGGTCAAGATTCGGTCGTTGGTGGGGGTTATAGCTTGTGGTGGGAGTGTACTACACGACACAAAGATGTGTTTGATTATCTTTTCCCCTTCTTCACCATCGAATGTAAATGTAATACTTAAGTCGATGTAAATCGATGTAAATACGCGAGCTTGGACACACCCGCGGAAGCGAGATGCCGTGTCTTTGCCTCGTTGACTGGTTCACGACGAAAATCGACGTCATAAAAGCGCGGCGAAGAAATAAACTGCTCGAACGATGCTGTTGTTTCGTCGAAAACTAGTGAAGCAAAATTTGTGTGGTATAATACCAAACGTTTATTATTTTCTGAGGCATCGACTGCTGGTGGTCGTTGACCGAGGACCTGCTGCTTTAACCCATTTGTATCGCACGGAAAAGTGAAAAATTCGTTCTTATCACCAAAATTTACACAGTTCTTATCACAAAACAGGTGGTATACGTTCTGTCTAGTAAAATTGTTGATGTTTTCATTTACACCACCAACAGATGTAAATTTATGAAATTTAAGTTTATCATTTTTTTCCTCCCACTCAAAATCACTCTCATTCTGATTACATTTCTGATTTTGATTCTGATTTTCTGCATCATATAATTATTTATATTTTCATTTAGCGCACATTATTGTAGAATTTTTCTTGCCGATTAAAAAATGTTATAACAATTGGAATAAGTAGTAACTGGTTATGGCGAACGTGGTATAAGTTTCCAATTTTAATTTTTAGTTTTTTGAACTCTATATCACACACAGCAAAGACGATCTTAGAAAAAATTTAAAATATCTAACATTTTTTTTTTTAAGTAAAGAATTAAATTACGTAACAGACGAGAAAGGATGGTGAAAACTAATGGTCGATATGTATTAACACATCTTGAGCGGGAAACGGCTAAACTCGTATTGTGTATATTATCATTAAAGAGACGATAAAATTCGTTTTCTACGAATTATCGCGGGTTTTTTGGCGACAAAGCGATTTTTTTACAGTAAATAGACTTTCTTTGCAGTAAATTCCTAAAAATGGACCACGATAGAATAGAATATGATGACGAAGAATTGTTTAAATTTTCGATTTTTGAGAAAGTATCTTTATTTTTATGAAGCGAATAAAGAAATTAACTTTTAAGAATAAACCGAAAGTTTTATTAAAAAATAATCCATAGTTCAAAAATTATAGCTATTTCATGCAAAAGTAATTTTGCGCGCGAATTGCAAAAAATCGCCCGCTATATGACGAGAGTTTGACAAGAAAATACCCGCTTAAGATTTATTAAAAACAAATGTCTTAATATTTCGTAATAAAAAGTAGTGTCGAGGAACGACATAACTTATGGGATAACTTAATATTTTTTTTCACGATGTCAGGATCGCTGTTACAATTGAAGAGTTGAATATATCAGCGATCCAGTTATTTTTCGACCAAACTGTGCACAGTTTGTTCGGTCGCCATGTCTGAACGACGTTCGAGAAAGGGATCGAAAATTTGTTCAATCGACGAGAAATTATTATTAGTGAAGATGGTCGCCTATAAGAACAAACGTATGTTCGCGTCGACGAAATATGCCCACGCATACTATTTCGAGGAGACGACCGGGTTACGTAATTGGGGAAAAAGAGGAGTCGTGGGTGACGTTTGTGGGAAGATGAGGCGCCGGTCGTTTTCGAAATCCTCCACGGGAGATCTTTTTTTGAAACGCTTTCAGAGGGACGAGAGATGAGGTTCTGTGGAATGAAGGTAAAACCGATATCCAACCCTTAATAAGAACGGAATTGAATTTCGTGGTATCTTTTAGGAAGCTTGTTAGAAGACCAAATTAAATTTTTTTAAATTATTTTATATAACGGTACACGCGACTAGATTAAATTTCTTAAAAATCTTTCTAAGCTTTGATAATAATTTATAATCTCATATATTTCTCGTAGCAAGCCTTAGGGGTGGTAAGAATTTTTTTTCTTTTAATTTTGACTAAATTAAATTTTTCTTAAAAATCTTTCTCAGCTTTGGTAATAATTTATAATCTTGTATATTTTTCGTAGAAAGTCTTAGGGGTGGAAAGAATTTTTTTTCTTTTAATTTTGACCAGATTAAATTTCTTAAAAATCTTTCTAAGCTTTGGTAATAATTTATAAACTTGTATATTTCTCGTAGAAAGTCTCAGGGGTGGTAAGAATTTTTTTTCTTTTAATTTTGATTAAATTAAATTTCTTAAAAATCTTTCTAAGCTTTGGTAATAATTTATAAACTTGTATATTTTTCGTAGAAAGTCTTGAGGGTGATAAGAATTTTTTCCTTCGATTTTGATTAAATTAAATTTCTTAAAAATCTTTCTAAGCTTTGGTAATAATTTATAAACTTGTATATTTTTCGTAGAAAGTCTTGAGGGTGATAAGAATTTTTTCCTTCGATTTTGACTAAATTAAATTTCTTTAAAATCTGTTTAAGCTTTAGTAATAATTTATAATCTTGTACATTTTTCGTAGAAAGTCTTGGAACCCGCAAGAATTTTTTTATTCTTTGATATTCTTTCTTGTAACAGTGGAAGTTAATTCTGACGATGTGACTGGTTCGAATTCTCGTATTTAATAAGTCTCCGCGGTTCTTGTAAGAAGCTAGGTGGTTAAACAATTTTATTCCATTGTTCTCTTCCGCAGAAAAGGAAATTAACTTTTGTGGGCTACTTTGGATTTTTTAAGTACCTCTCTTTAAGTACTAATATTTAACAATCTCGTATGTCTCTTGTGAAAAGCTTGAAAGTTTTCCTTTACTTTTCTGCTCGAGTAATAAACTAATGAATTTCTTTTTAATATTTCCACTTCAACTTTAGCAACATTTAATAACCTCAACTGTTAAGAAATTTTTATACCACACAAGATTTCTATAATATCGCTCGAAACTTACGTCTGAACATTTTATAAACTTTCCTAATTTTTCTGATTGTTGAAAATCTAGAATTTCATCGCCCATTCTTGTTCCTTTGTTTATTACGCGAGCGAGGAATTTAATGGAGCAATAAAACATTCCGCTTAAGAGTCTCGTTGTTTGATCGCTCTTCTCCAAAATATAACAATGAAAATTGCATTTTCGGAGCCCAGATTGCGCTATCGAAAGATCGAAACACCATTAATAATCGTTTTGAACGTTGAATTGTGAAATCTAACTAATTTAGTCGAAGGGAATAAATCGCGAGCTACGATTGCTAAAATAGACGAAGAATGATCACGCGAAGCGAAACGAAACAGTTATTTCATACGTCGCAGATGAAAGAAGATGGTTCGTTAACCATGTCATGGTGGAAAGGTATTCGGAGAATCGTTGCAGAAGAAATCACACGATAAAACCAGCCGGTTGTATGTGAATTAAATTGTCTAGCAGCTCGTGAAACATCGTCCTTCGTTTCACGTTGTTTCACATTTCGATTCTATTTCGAACGTGTTCGAGCGATTTATAACGCCCTCGGTATCTTCGACTGTCGTGTTTCACGGAAAATAAAAATAAATAGGACACTTGCACGGCAACTGTTTTGCAAAACATTAAAAAAGAAAAAAAAAAAGAGAGAAAAAGAGTTAAGATATACGGTATCAGGAGTTGCACTCAGTTCCATCTTTCTTATATCGCACGCCATTTTGTTGTGCTCTGGTTTGTGTGACTCAATCTGTGTTTCTTTTTTTTTTAATTAATCTTACTTTCTATTTTTTACAGTTTAAATTTTATTTACGAGAAATTATTCGATTTTGTGTATTTTTGCGTTCTCTTATTAAAATTATTAAAGATCGCGACTTTGAAAGTGTATTAATTCTGCACTCACAGCGTGTATTATTATTAAGAATAATAATTTATTATTTGTAATAATTTATTATTCTTAATATTTATAATAATTTATTATTCTTAATAATAATACACGCTGTGAGTGCAGAATTATTATAAATAATAAATTATTATTATTATTATTAATTATTATAAATAATAAATTATTATTATTATTATTAATTATTATAAATAATAAATTATTATAAATATACATTATTATATTTAAATTATTATAAATAATAAATTATTATTATTATTATAAATAAAAATAGAATAATAAATTATTCTTAATACACGCGTACACGGATATTTAAATGCAGGTGTGTTAACGTGTATTTTAATTCGAGTAATTTTGAATACATCGATATTGCAGGAATAGTTGATATTTACTGGAGCAATTCGCGGATATAAAATATGGTCCTATAAATTTCGAGATTACTTGCAACAATAAAAAATTTCAATATAACTTACGTTCAAGTACGCGTGAGAGATCTCTAAATACACGGTTGCTGGTTTACTAAAAAATTACACGAATTGAAGTAAAGTTACATTTTAATACACGTGAAACAGAAACTTTTAACACTAAAACTACCAACGATCGAGCTATACTTACTTGTACCAAAGAAATTACAAATTAATAATATATATTTATTACAAATATATTGTATAAAATAATAATATAATAGATATTTGAAAAAAATTCGTAATGCAATAGAAACATTTATAAGAAATCTTTGATAATATATTCTACAGAAAATCACCGAGAATTCTAAAAAATACACCACTGGAAATTTATAGAATTTCTGTGAACAATTACGAACCGGTCATTTCACCGCTCTGGTAGTTTTAGTGTTAAAAATTAATCGTTCCACAAAACATTGTAAGATAATACAGTTGTAGTATAATTCCAAATGCATAACATTCTGTCGCATTGGACATAAATTTTTTTTCAATTAAATACTTGGATAATGGTTATATTTCACGTTAGAATCAGCTTTTAATTTGTCACTGCCAAACGTCCAATTTTGGAGAAATTATCGTACAAACCATAACACAGCTACGGTTTCGATTAATCAGATACGTTTAATTAATGACTCCCTCTACTACCGTAAAAAGAGAGATTAAATGGCGTCGTCGGATTAATAGGCCTCCACATCGTCGTGCTATTAACGGTACCTATTAAAAGAGCATTGGTTACTGGCGCGGAGAAACACATTCACGTGGAATTATCGACTTGTCGATATGTTATTGAATTCATGGCTTCACGTTTAACTAAATCGCTCGGCTATTTCCGATGACGTATACACATATACCATTATCGTTTTATTAAACTTAAATCGAATAAAAGATCTATTCTTTTTCTTCTTCCTGAATTTTTTTCCTTCTCTTTCTCCTTTCTTTTTTTTTCTATTCTTCTATACTTATACTTTTTTTCTTCCCTTATTCTGCTCTTTTTAATTTACTTTTCTGTTCATCGTGTTTCCTCCTTCCTTTTATTATTTTTTTTCTCTTTATTTTCTTCTTTCTAGCTTTTTTTCTCTTTACTGTGATTTTTCGTTCCTTTTTTTATTTTTTTCTTTCTAGCTTCTTCTTCTCTCCACTATATCTTTTCTTTCTTTATTTCATTTTCTTTTCGCTTAATATTGTTCTTTTTACATTCTTCTTCTCTTTACTATGTTTTTTCTTTCCTTATTTCATTTTCTTTTTCTTTATTCTATTCTTTTTATCTTATTCTTCCATTCACCATGTTTCTTCTTTCCTTATTTGAGTTTCTTTTCCCTTAATATTGTTTTTTTTTACTTTCTTCTTCTTTTCACCGTGGTTTTCCTTTCTTCATTTAATTTTCTTTTCCCTTAATATTGTTCTTTTTATTTTCTTCTTCTCTTCACCATGTTTTCTCCTTTTTTACATTTCTTTTCCCTTATTCTGTCCTTTCTACCTTCTTCTTCTCTTTACTATGTTTTTTCTTTCCTTATTTTATTTTATTTTCCCTTAATATGTTTTTTTTTTTACTTTCTTCTTCTTTTCAGCGTGGTTTTTCTTTCCTTATTTCATTTTCTTTTCCCTTAATATTGTTCTTTTTACATACTTCTACTCTTCACCGTGATTTTTCTTCCCTAATATAATTTTCTTTTCCCTTATTCTGTTTTTTCTACCTTCTTTTTCTTTCCTTGTTTCATTCATTTTCTTTTTCTTTATTTTGATCTTTCTACTTTCTTCTTCTCTCCACCATATTTATTTCTTTCCTTATTTGAGTTTCTTTTCCCTTAATATTGTTCTTTTCACTTTCTTCTTCTCTTCACCGTGTTTTCTCCTTCCATATTTCATTTTCTTTTTCTTTATTCTATTCTTTCTACCTTATTCTTCCCTTCACAATGTTTTTTCTTTCCTTATTTGAATTTCTTTTCCCTTAATATGTTTTTTTTTCACTTTCTTCTTCTTTTCACCATGGTTATTCTTTCTTTCTTTATTTTTCTTTTCCCTTAATCTGTTCTCTTTACTTTCTTCTTCTCTTCACCATATTTTCTCCTTCCTTATTTAATTTCCTTTTCCTTTTTCTTCCTTCCACAGCTCTTCTTCAGTTCACCCCATTTTCTTCTTCCTCCTTATCCCCTCTGCAACTCTTTCTCTTCTTCCCTCTTCTCCATCCTTTCTACACCCTTTTTTTTCCTTTCTTTGATTTCTTTCACATCTACCTTCTTTTTTCTCCCATGCTTCGATATTTCAAATGACTAACCTCGAATCCACCCCTGTGCACAGATCAATCCGACTCTGATTTAACCGAGCACTAGCGTCCATATGTATTTTAAAATGACGAATCAACATCGTTAAAATAGCCAGTAATTAGTCACGGCCTGTTTAATTTTATGAGCACAAAGAAACCACGGCGCCGATCGGACATTTTATTTTCGGGACCTGTGACTGTGTCTACGTTCTGTGTGTTCGTCTTGGTAGTTTTCCAAAAAGTATGTTTGCATGTATCATCTTTATTTTCGCGTATTTTAGAATCCACTTAAGTCGGCGTTTACAACGAAGCCAATCGTATTAAATTGTTTTACAATGTTATCAGATTCTTTTATCGAACAGTTTCATTTTATTGTTAAAAGAAGTCTTTTTTTTTTAGTTTCATCAAATTTTTTCTAATACATATATATATTCTTTTTATTATACCGTTATTATTTTTTCGTTAATATTAAATTCGCATCTTTCGTTTAAAATTAATAAACTGTTTCAGAATGTTTTATATTTTTTGATTTGTTAGATCAAAATCTAGTTACTGATATCTGTAATTTCTTTTTTTATTTCGTACACAATAATTATCTCTACTTCTAATTTTAGTAAAAAATAATTTTAGAGCAGGTTTTAAAAGGTACGATTATTTTTTACCGTATTAGAAAAAAGAGAGAAAGAAGATTTTGATAGGTTTTCGTTACGCGAAACAAACTCTTTCGATCTACAATTTCAAATTTGCTTCTCGACGTTGATCGACGTGTACTCGACGGATGACGATAATTGTCAAATTTTCGACGCTTTTTTACACCGACTGACGATGAAAAACCCCGGCCTCGAGTCTCATGTTGCACAGAAACAAAAGAATATTGCGAGCCCGGTGAATTTAGGCTCTTTGAATTAGACATTGGATAGTTTTCATATAAACGAAAGCATTTACTGACTCCTTTGACCTGAAAAAAAGTCTTTCAAAGTTTCACAATTACATAGAAAAAAAGAAAAAAAAAATCGTAATAATTGTTTAATTATCGTATACAAATATACGAAATATTTTCCAATTCAAATTTTTACAATTATTATCGATAGATCTTGCAGATACAAAAATTAAAAATTCTACCATAGAAATCATTGTATTATTTACTGTAAATTAATTAAAAATTTGATTCGAATTCCGGAAAATGAAACGAGACTAGAAAATTGTGAAGACCAAAGTATATAGAATCTTAAACGACAGAAAATAAAATGGTAACGAAGTGGTAAAGAAGTTAGGCGCTTTCCGGGCGTTGATGAAGCGAACGGAAGAAAAAGAAAAAATATCGGATCGATGAAAAGCATTCGGCGAGGCATCGAATCAATTTTACACCCGTAGCTCAAATACCAAGTTCCCTAGCTGGTAACAGGCACAATTATCATAGAAGGAGTAAGAGTAGCTAAGAGATTAAACACCTGCTGCGTCGACTTCTAAAAGAAAAGCACGACCTCGTTTCCTTCTATATTTTCTCTTTTGTCTTGCTTCGCTTTTAAAGTTTCATGTTCGAGCCGTGCAAAGTGGTATCAAAACTGGAACTACCGACGTTTAAAATATACTTATTTCTACCAAATAGATCAAAATAGATATTTGAAAAAATACTTATTTTAGAATATTATAGAATCAATATAATTATTTTTATTTTAGAATAAAAATTACACAAAACGCCCCGAAAGGAACCACAGTGAAAACTAGAACTACCGATGTTTAAAATATACTTATTTCTACCAAATAGATCAGAATAGATATTTAAAAAAATAGTTATTTTAGAATATTATAAAATTAATACAATTATCTTTATTTTAGAATAAAAATTACGCGAAACGCCCCGAAAGGAATCTCAGTGAAAACTAGAACTACCGATGTTTAAAAGATACTTATTTCTACCAAATAGATCAAAATAGATATTTGAAAAAATATTTATATTACAATATTATAAAATTGATACAATTATCTTTATTTTGGAATAAAAATTACACAAAACGCCCCGAAAGGAACCACAGTGAAAACCAGAACTTCTGACGTTTAAAATATATTTATTTCTACCAAATAGATCAAAATAAATATTTGAAAAAACACTTATTTTAGAATATTATAGAATCAATGCAATTATTTTTATTTTAGAATAAAAATTACACAAAACGCCTCAAAACCGCAGTAACTTCATAAAAATTGTATAAAAACCCACGAACCGATCATTTCTACCATTTCGACAGTTCTAGTATCAAAAATAACACAGAAACGATACACCAAAACAATACTGATCAACAAAAACCGAAAACTCCAATCCCCACCTAAATCTTTACATATCCTATCAACTCTCTCCCCTGTTAACACAGCTTCTAACAAATGTCATTCCAACTTTTCACAATTACCGTACTACCTTCAAAGACAAAAAGAGTTGAACCAAAAAACAGATTTTCCGACACAAAGATTCCTCAAACATTCATTGCCAAATCTAAACCAATTAAAAATCTCATTCCAACCGTATCCGCGAAACGAAACGAGACCAAAAGGACCCTTTCACTCATATTAAGAAACTTTTCCGACGGCTCCGGCTATATCTGCAACCCAACGCCACGGAACTCAGCTCCGAACCTCTCTCCCAACAAAAGGGTCAACATAATTTCCTCCGATTCTCTCTGTAACCGCATCGGATCACATAAAACCCGTGGTGGTGACGTCAAGAGCACGCGGAGGACGCTCGAAGAAAGAACCGCATAGCGCGACGAGGTCTCGCGAGGGTGGTGGAGCGACCGATTGCAGGTTCGAGCGCGGAATAGCAGTCCGTTGAACGGGTTGCAGTTTCTGCAGGGCCAGCACCGCGACGCCTGGGCGTCGTTGGCCTCTGTGTTGCGCGCAATTCGCGTGGCGCCTTCGCTCGATACCCGCTGCGGCAAAACCATCTGGTTCCGCTGGTAGCGGCGACGCCGGCTCGGTGGTGGGAGCAGCCTCTGTTTTATTTCTGTCTCGGTGTCCCTCTGCACCGGGGCCAGGGCGGACGCAATCGTGTAGTTTTGTAGTTTTCGCCGCGTTCTCCAACCGTCCGACGCCGTGTCAGGCAAGGCAGTTCGTCCTCGTCACGCGTTCCGCCCGTACCGATACGTCTTCCGGCATGGAGGACAGCTACACGGTGCACAGGCGGCGAAAGGCGGCGGCCAGGAGGCGCGAGAAGACGCCGGATCCGTCGTCGAGGAACCAACAGCTGGTGGAGACGACGGACGACGAGGAGGAGACCAGGCGGGCCAGAATGGAGCAGATGGCAGAGGATGCGGAGCGGATGGAAGTCGAGGAGAAGGAGAAGAGGATGAGACAGGAGGAAGAGCTGTTGAAACCGGAAGACGAGGAGAAGAGGAGGAAGAAGAGTAAGAGTCCGACGAAAGTCGAGGAGGTTGACGCTGGGAGGAGAGCGAAAGAGGAGAAGAAGGGTAAAAGTCCGACGAAAGTCGAGGAGGTTGACGCTGGAAAAAGATCGAAAGAGGAGAGGAAGAGTAAAAGCCCGACGAAAGTCGAGGAGGTCGACGCTGGGAGAAGAGCGAAAGAGGAGAAGAAGAGTTCTCCCTCGAAGGAATTGCGAGCACGTGAGAATGACGGTGAAGGCGAGACCACTGTGCGGTCGGTAAGGAAGGAGCTGGTGTCTAAAGTGGATCACGAAAGTCCGGTGAGAGAAGCGTCGAAAGGTATCGAGGTTGGAAAGGAGAAGTATCAGGATGCTGTACCTAGTTCTGTACCTAAGTCCAAGGACGCTGATACCGATCAACCGGTTCAACCGCGCAAGGTGGAGAGAAGGTTGAAGAAGAAGTCGAGGGAACGAGCGGAGAGACACGGCCAATCGAGTGACTCGAGCGACATGGAGGAGGTCGAGAAGCATCCTAGAAGGACCAAGTCACCCGAAGCGGGTAAATCGAGACCGAAGAAGGTCGCTTCGAGGAAAAGCAGCGGCGAGCCTGACACGGTGGCGAGAGACGCCGTCGAGAAGCCTCCGAGGGAAAAGAAGGCGAGCAAACCGAAGCTCGAGGAGACTAACGCTCAAGCGAAACCGGAGAGACGTTCGGGGATATACGGTCAGACCGGCGACACCGACGGTGACTCCAAGATGAAGAAGAGCGAAACTTTCCCTAGACAGGAGGAAGCGGTCATGAAGAGATCCTCTTCCGACGTTAAGAAACAGATAATTCCTTTGAGCAACGACAGTCTGATACAGGATTTCGCTAAGGCTCAAAGGGAATACATGAAGAGGGAGCAGAACATTCTGGACGCAGACATTCAGGACGTCTTCGAGGACGCTCAAGAGGAAACGGCGCTGCGAAGAAGGAAATTCAGCACGCCTCTGACGGAAAGTGAGCAGGACGCCATTGAGAAGTCGATAGAGAAATTGAAAGAAAGTGAACAGAAGAGATCGTGGTTCTCGTGGGTACCTTTCTTCGGCAGGAAGAAGGAAGACGGAGAGAAATCGAAGCAAGAGGATAGGGAAACGGCGCGTAAAACTGAACCGTCCGAGCAAACGGAAGCTAAGTTCGTGGAACCGGAACAGGACCGTCCGAAGAAAGTCACTTTGATGGACTCTATGCGAGCGATGAAAGACATCGTTGGCGAGTTTAAGGCATTCGTCGCTCAGAATCCCAGGGAAGCACAGATCGTGAGAGGATTGAGGAACCGTTGCATGTCCGAGTTGATGGTTGTTATGATCTACTGCGGCTTGGGCGCGTTCGTCTTCCGGTTCACGGAAGGAGCCTTTGAAACCTTCTACAAATGCGGCGTGAAACGCGTGAAACGAGACTTCTTGGATACCTTGTGGAACTACAGTCACAATTTGAAGGAAGACGACTGGAAGAGCATGGCTCGACGGAAGTTGATGGAATTTGAGGAACAGCTACACACCGCTCACGAAGCGGGCGTGCATTCGTACAGCGGTCAGAGAAGCTGGAGCTTCCTGAACGCGGTTGTGTACTGTTTGACAGTCATAACCACCATCGGTGAGGAAACGGGGATTGTTGGTGGTTGAAGCTGAATAGGATGGGAAAAAAGGGAGAGGGGATCGATATTGACAAAGTTAAATAACACACGGTTGTCGTAAAACGTTTTACGAGTTCTGTATTGATTTTCCAAAGTGGCGAATGCAGTTCTGTCGAGGATCGTGTGGTACCGGATTGTCAAAAGTGCGCACGCGTTATGGTAGCGTTGAAAATTTTTGAGAAGACGAGACGCTGGTAGTTTTGATATTTTTATGTTTCGTGGATGAAAGTTCTGTGATTTCACGATATCTTCTTTTGGGTAGTTCGTAAAGCCTCGATGTAATGGCTGTTATATGGAATATTACAGGATATTATGGTTGTTATGAATAGAGTGCGGATTTTTATGTATTTATGGGAAATTTAGAAGCGTAGAGTTACATTGAATGCAAGTAATATGAAAAAAAAGATATACATGAAGTATTCAAAGTATAGCGTTTTCTATAATGCTAATATTTTGTAATTGTAGTGTTTTGTATAATACTAATATTTTATAGCTATTGTGTTTTCTATAATGCTAATATTTTATAACTATCGTGCTTTTTATATTGCTAATATTTTATAATTATCGTGTTTTCTATAACGCTAATTCTATAATTCTTTTTTTAGTTTTTGGTTTTCTATAATTATAATATTTTATAATTATTGTGTTTTTTATAACACTAATTCTTTTTTTAGTTTTTAGTTTTCTATAATTCTAATATTTTATAACTACAGTGTTTTCTATAATGCTAATATTTTATAACTATCGTGTTTTCTAATATTTTATATCTATAGTGTTATTTATAATCCTAATATTTTATAACTACAGTGTTTTTAAAAACTTAAAAAAATGAATCTGCATAAAAATCCGCAATCCAGTTATTAACTACTAAACTATGGGCTGAGTATTTGATTGAAAACAAGAAACTTGCAACTCATATTTCATATTTAAATTCTTAGCGATTCTTGATCATTAGGAACATAATATCGAAAGAAAACACACTGTCTCCAAAAATAATCTTCCAAGGTTCCCTAATTGCCAGTAAGATGAATTAAACCTTTCTATTGTCTTCAACTCCGTACCACCAAACTAACATAAAATTAAGTTTGTGGAATATCGAGATGATCGGTTTACAAATTTCGTTCANTAATTATCGTGTTTTCTATAACGCTAATTCTATAATTCTTTTTTTAGTTTTTGGTTTTCTATAATTATAATATTTTATAATTATTGTGTTTTTTATAACACTAATTCTTTTTTTAGTTTTTAGTTTTCTATAATTCTAATATTTTATAACTACAGTGTTTTCTATAATGCTAATATTTTATAACTATCGTGTTTTCTAATATTTTATATCTATAGTGTTATTTATAATCCTAATATTTTATAACTACAGTGTTTTTAAAAACTTAAAAAAATGAATCTGCATAAAAATCCGCAATCCAGTTATTAACTACTAAACTATGGGCTGAGTATTTGATTGAAAACAAGAAACTTGCAACTCATATTTCATATTTAAATTCTTAGCGATTCTTGATCATTAGGAACATAATATCGAAAGAAAACACACTGTCTCCAAAAATAATCTTCCAAGGTTCCCTAATTGCCAGTAAGATGAATTAAACCTTTCTATTGTCTTCAACTCCGTACCACCAAACTAACATAAAATTAAGTTTGTGGAATATCGAGATGATCGGTTTACAAATTTCGTTCAAAATAACGACTTTGCTCTGTGCAAAGAGTTTATCTCAAAGAATTGTTCTATTATCAACAAATCCGACTACTTTATGATCAAACAACCGCCAAATTGTACCGCTGAAAACGGCTAAAGTTAGACCGAATGCCACCGCGTATTTAGTATCTCTCAATCTATTTCTGTCCGATAGAAATATTAGAGGTGCAACGAGTTCGAATCCCTCTAAAAGTCCAACAATAATTTACTAAACATGAATCATATAATAATTCCAAACATCCGACTGTTCCACGATTAAGATTGTTTCGTCGTATTTATAGGATACGGTCACATTTCACCGAGCACCAACACCGGAAGAGCGATCACAATAGTTTACGCTATCTTTGGGATTCCGATGTTTCTGATAATACTGGCTGATTTCGGCAAACTGTTCACACGTGGTATTAAGTTCCTCTGGGCGTTTGTGAGGAGGGTTTACTACACCGGAAGCTGCCGCAAAGTCCGTCGAACCGTACCTGTTCAGGTAACATTAAGCTCCACTTAAAAAAAAAAAAAAAAGAAAGAAAAAAAAACGAAGCAAAGTTTCACGATTTTACGAAGAATATAAGATCGCTGAAATAAATTCTTTTCTATTACACAGTCCTTGGCCATCGAATTAGGACCGCTACAAATTTTCAGCATTTTTCACGTTTCTCGTAAAACTAAAAGGCCTGTTTAAATTGTAACGATATAATTTATCAACAACTAACATGATACACTACTACTATACATAACGCTATTAACACGTGTTAATATTTTGTATCTCTACCCTCTGGTTTGACGACAGCTTGTATCCTTTCCGGCACGCTCCGTATACATTGCTCGATCACATGCTTCGTATCTTCATCATTTTCCCAAATATTGTAGGGCTGTTAGGTTGCTAGCGGGTGTTTCAATGAAAACTCGCCAATGGACACTTATTTATTTTACAATTATATATTGTAAAATATTGTAAATATTTATTTACCATAGATCCATCTCCAAATGCCTGATTAACACGTTAAGCGCCGCGCCGATTTTGGTCGACTTTCCTTTAAGCTGTGCGGTGCGATACTAATTAAAAAACATTTAATCGCAAAATAATTAAGAATTTAAGAAGAAAATTGTAGAGGCCTGCAAGGGAAAGTTGAATTACGATTATGAATTACGAGGTATTATTTTTTGAAATCGATTCTATCAGTCTTTGGAAACCAGCGAGGCCTGAACGAAAATTTCAGCGTCGGTCCACAGGGACCGGCGTGGCGCTTAACGTGTTAATATTTCTCGAAGCTTGAGCCGCGGTATGATTTAATTTAAACACGTACGAGAAGAGTAAATGTAAATCGCGTTTCGTTTCCATCTGGTTTAGGATAAAAGTAAAATAAAAGTGGGATACAAACGCGAAAAAATTTTACAAAATGAGTAAGAGGAATACCTTTAAGCTTTGTAAATATAAATATCGAGCGCGCGTTGCAATGTATCTCTCTCAGTCGCAGCTGAACACAGGCTAAACAAAAAAAGCCCGTTTCATAGTTTCCAACCTAATACATAGACGAGGAAACATTTAGCCAATTTTGTAACATTGTACAGATAAAGTAGGACTTATACAGTTTCGTGTATGCATTAACACGTTGACTGCCACGTCACCCATATTCGGGTGACAGTAAAGTTTCTGATCGGGCCGCGTCACCCGTATTTTTATTTGGTGACGCTTATTTGACTACTTGCGAAGGATATTCGCATGTGTTAAATGTGATTTAATAGAATCCATTAATGAATTATAAGGTATTATTTTTTTAAATTGATACTGCCGGTTTTTAGAAACCAACGACGCTTAAACGGAAATTTCAGCGTCGGCCCGCAGGAACCGGCGTGACGCTTAACCTGTTAAGCGTCGTTGGTTTCTGAAAACCGGCAGTATCAATTTAAAAAAATAATACCTTATAATTCATCAACGAGTTCTATTAAATCAGATTAAACAAAGATACGACTTTCCTTTCCAGTCCTCTACAATTTTCTTCTTAAATTCCTAATTATTTTGCTACCAAATGTTTTTCAATTATTATCACAGCACACAGCTTAAAGGAAAGTCGACCAAAATCGACGTGGCGTTTAACGTGTTAAAGGACCTACTATTCAAGCTCTGTTACGAAATATCCATTATACAAGGTGTCCCAGAAAGGCGGTAAGTCCCTTTAAGGGTTCCTGGGGTGATTCTAAACAACTTTTTCCTTTGCGAAAATGTGAAATTCGGCTTTGTTAACGAGTTATTAACGAAAAACACTGATCAATCACAAAGCGAGTAAGACGGCTGGGCGTCCGCGGGAGCGTTGGGTTCCACGCCGCGCTTGTGTTTCTACGAGCAACTCAGGATATATCGAAGCGACTGTTGACGAATGTTAACCCTTTGACTGCTAAAGGCGTATATATACGCCCTCGCAAGTCCATCAATATATACGAAAGGCGTATATATACGCCCTCTGTATTTTTTAGCCATAACACTTTTATTACGGTTTTACCAGTTGATTCAACATGGAATTTGTTGTCTTATGTAACATAGCAACTAAATATCGGCAATTGTTTCAATATCGTGCAATCAATTGGCTTCATATTACACTGCTCTTCTACGTACACTCTCAGTGGACAACTAGTCGCAGCGACCGACAAGCGATAAACGCGCCCGTCCATATTGATGGATTCGTCCGAGAGCGCGCCGCAGTCAAAGGGTTAAACAAAAGTTGCATCGAATAAACTAATTAATTAGTAAAGGGACTTACAGCCTTTCTGGGACACCCTGTACACAGTCCACTAAATCATTCGAAAAGAATTCAATAATTCGTTTTAATTCACCGCGTCGTTCAATCGTCGCCAAACACGGTCGACGATGCGACGCACGTACGCTTAGAAACGAATAATTTTGTACAATTATCGTTTCTCGTTTCGCTGATTGAAACTTTGATGGAACAGGAGGTGATGAAAGGCGTGCAGCTGGTTTACGACCTGGCAACGTTCAGGAGGCCCTCGCAGATAAATCCAGAGGACATCGAGGAGATGCAGAAGCAGGCTCAACAGCCTCAAACGGTGCTCAATTTGGATGGAAACGTGCCCGACACGCCCGGAACACCGGCCATGTCTGCATTCGCTATCGACGACGAGTTCAATCTGCCGATCTCGGTGGCGATCTTCATTCTGCTCGGTTACATTTTTATAGGAGCCACCTTGTTCTGTCTGTCGGAAGGTTGGGGCTTCTTCGAGAGTTTCTACTTCGTCTTCATCTCCATGAGCACTATCGGTTTCGGCGATTACGTGCCAAAGGTGACGAATATGTATATTTTTTTTGTTTCTTTTTTTTTGTTTTTCACTTCGATAAACGTTTCAAGCGTCGTTCTGTATTTTTCATCACGCTCCATTCATTTCTGCCGTCCCTAGATGACGATGTCGATTCATTGCTGGAACAATTCGAAGAGACACGTTCGTGATATACAAAAATAGCGACGCATGATACAATCGAGAGTCTGGAATTCATTTTAACACGTTCACTGCGACACGGAACGTGCAGGGATGGTATCGAGCTCGTGTTCGACTCGTTTTTCGTCGACGAGCGAACGCTGTTTGTTCTGTATTTACATTGGTTTGATTATTTTGTTTTTCAATATTTAAAGTTTTTTTTTTTTGTTATTTCTTATGGTATCGAATAAGCTTTGTATAGTTTATTGATACTAGAGCTACTGGTGGTTAAAGTAGATTATTTGTACCAAAGAAATCAAAATGATTTGATAAAGTAGCTGCAATAAGGGTAACGATTCTTTGAACATATTGTTTGGAAAGAATCATGGAAAATTTTTGAAGATACATCATTGTAAATTGATTAAATTTGTATTAGGTTGTTACAAAAGTTTCTTTCGTTTTATCAATAAGCAATGGATGCATAATGTTTTGTTATAATATATTATTATTTTATAGAGGATCCATTTTGCTGTATTATCTTGCTTCATCTATCGTTTAACAAATTGAGCCCTCGTGTTTATATAAACACTGACAAACGAAGCCACATGGAGATAACGAAGGAAACTTTCGGGACAACCTAATATAAGAAATTATGAAGCAGTTATTTCGACTGGTTTAATAGTTCTAGTGTTAAATCCTTAAAACTGAGTATGAAGTTCTTTAGAGAATAGAAGATAGAAAGAATAGAGAATAGAAAATAGAAAATAGAAAGAATAGAGAATAGAAAATAGAAAATAGAAAGAATACAGAATAGAGAATAGAAAATAGAAAATAGAAAATAGAAAGAATAGAGAATAGAAAATAGAAAATAGAAAATAGAAAGAATAGAGAATAGAAAATAGAAAATAGAAAATAGAAAGAATAGAGAATAGAAAATAGAAAATAGAAAATAGAAAGAATAGAGAATAGAAAATAGAAAATAGAAAATAGAAAGAATAGAGAATAGAAAATAGAAAATAGAAAATAGAAAGAATAGAGAATAGAAAATAGAAAATAGAAAATAGAAAGAATAGAGAATAGAAAATAGAAAATAGAAAATAGAAAGAATAGAGAATAGAAAATAGAAAGAATACAGAATAGAGAATAGAAAAATCTTGCAAGAAAGTTGACGCAGTAAACGTGTTAAACGAATTAATCAAAAACGTTTCTCTTGGAAATATGTACGTCCTTCGATTTTCATTTGCAATTAGCGTTTGTTTTCTATTCGACTACGATTAACTTGTTTTCTTGCTTCTTTTTTTCACGGTGGCGTTCAGATGGTAAGCTTTGAAAATAAAAAAGATCTCATCAACAAACAGATAGAAAAAAAAAAAAAATTTACATCATCGTATACACACTATTTCGTACGTGCTTTTCGCATAAATCACAATTCAGCACAGTTGCACGTGTTTTCTTAGCGAAATTAAAATCCGCCCGATGACAGAGTACACGCGCAAAATTAACAAATTGATTGGTTCGTTGATCTAGCATCCCATATACATGATGTGTTCGATAATATACCTGGTGTTCGGCCTGGCTCTCACGTCCATGTGCATCAACGTCGTACAGGTATGAATTTTCAATTTTTAATCATCTATTTTTAGTCAATTTTTAGTAATCAAAGTAATATTACTTTAATCATTATTATTATACGTAGAAAAGAATTTTTCAATCAAGTTTAACACCAAAACTACCAACGATTAACGCGTTAAGCGCCACGCCTGAGATTTTCATTTGGGCATCATTGATTTCTCAGGACTGACGGTATTAATTTCAAAAAATAAAAATATTAATAAAAATATTAATATTATTAGTATTATTAATATTATTAATATTATTTTAATATTAATATTATTAATATTATTTTAGTATTATTATTATTATTTTAATATTATTTTAATATTATTTTAATATTATTTTAATATTATTTTAATATTATTTTAATATTAATGTCTGCTTATTAGAGAAAAAACTACGATTGATTACGGTTTTTCACTTTGATTTGAAAATTTTTAAACTAATAATTACTATGAAAGGATCGTAGTATCGCTACAGTAATACAGTAATAAAATTTAACAGCGCAGCGATAACCGAACAAAATTAATTTTTTAAAACATAGATAAATCAATTTGTAACTTTCAAGTCACACGGTCCCACAGAATGTTAAAAATCCTTATAAATGTGACAAAAATCTTAACATTTATCGCACAGGTGATGCTATCAGACTCGTTCAGGCAAGCCAGTCAGAAAATCGGCGCGACGATCGGCTTCGAGGTCGCCGAGGACGACGGTTCGGTGAATCCTGCTGTTCCTCCACCTGTCGAAGTCGCTGACGTCCACCTCACCCTCAAAGAATCCGACAGCGACGAGAAGATCGCTCCTAAAGCCAAGCAGGAAGACGTCGACTTATAGAAAGATTAAAACAAAAAAGTAAAAAAAAAAGCAAAAAAATAAAAATAAAATAGCTGAATTATACGATCGATCGCTGCGTTCGCACAACGAGCACCAACGACACGCGCGTTTCTGTATTAAGATATCTTATTCGTACGCTCGCTTAATGAACAGTGACGAATCGAGATCGTTGAAACGAAATCGGCAAACGTACACACACTCTGTCTTGTACGCTTTGAAATCGGTGCTTCGGTATCCAAATACTGTTCACGGTACGTCTTCTCGGCAAGTTTCATCACAATTTAGATCGCGTCTTGCTCGATCCGCGTTATTCGAGCTCCTCATGGGACACGAGGGAATCGGTTGCTAAAATATAGGATCCACGAATCGCTGGGTGCACAGTAGTAGTCGCCAACGCACCTGATGAATCGATTCCTTCGCGTCTGGTATGAAACCACCTTTGGAGCGTCTTCACGGAAGATCCGTTACAATTCACGCGATTGCACGTTGATTCAAGGCGTCGATAGGGAACTCGAGAGCTTCATGGTTATCGTCGAACTTGTATTAGGTTGTCCCGAAAGTTCCTTCCGTTATCTTCACGCGGTGGTTTCGTCTAGCAATGTTTAACACTAGGTTTACGGGCACTGATTGGATCATTTTGATGCGTACATTGAAATACAAATTTTTTGTAATATCATTAGTTCGATTTACTTCAAATTAATAGATTTTTATAAACAGAAATTTATTTATTCTTATATATTATCTTATATTACATATTATTAGAAATTTATTTATTCTTATATATTATCTTATATTATATATTATTAGAAATTTATTTATTCTTATATATTATCTTATATTATATATTATTAGAAATTTATTTATTATTATATATTATCAATTTTTCTATATAAATTTCATTTTGAGTTTATATTTTTCTCACGCATGATTATTAAACTTGAGCATGAAATTTGAACTGCGTCAAATTGACGGGTTCCGTAATTCTAGTGTTAAATAAACAGCCTTATTTGTTAAACGAGAGATGAGGGGATAAAATACTGCAAAGTGAATCCTATATAAAATAATAAAATATTACGGATTCGTTGCTTATTGATAAAACGAAAGAAACTTTTGGAACAACCTAATATTTTCCAATCCTTCTGCCGAGAACTGGTTGAAACTGGAGTTTAGATCGATGAACGTTCCGTGCCGCGTTTGACCATCGAGGATAAACTTTTTATTAACACTTTGCTAACCGGTGACGAGTTAACTCGTCTTTTCGAACCTAAACGATAAAACGGTTATTCAAACAAGATATTACAGAATAAAAAAACGTAATATCACAAATTACGTTGATAATAAAAATCAGATTTCCAAATTCTCCAAAATAAATGCTTTCTTCGGCAATCGTGATAAAATTTATTGCAGTTTATTTAGAACGTTTTACTTCCATATTCAATTACAAAATAATAGCCGGTGACGTGGCATATAGTTTCTGTGTAAAATTCCCGGTCAACAAAGTGTTAAGAGAATAAAGATATTCAGCTTTAACACGTTGACTGCCGTGGTGGCCACCGGTGGCCGACACTCGACTTGGCTACACCGCCATGCGGGCCACCAGTGGCCGATACTCGACTCGGTTACAGCACCATGCGGGCCACCGGTGGCCGACACTCGACTCGGCTACAGCACCATGCGGGCCACCGGTGGCCGACACTCGACTCGGCTACAGCGCCATGGGGGCCACCGGTGACCGGCGACGCGACCGATAGTAAAATACATAATTATAGTAAATATAGATACTGATAAATTATAAAATAACACCACTGTTACTATAACGGTTCGAAGAAATTAATTCCATACAGAACGTGCAAAAATAATTTTATCAATGCAAGGAAAACATACCTATTATTTTGTTCAACATAATATACATCGCATAATAAGAAATTGATATTAGCGCCATGGGCAAACCACGTAAAATGCGCGTGGCAATCAACGTGTTAAAGAAAAAGAGATAAATGAGAAAAACTCTGTAATTAAATATTCTGAGGTAACTTTTGGCTTGGTGCGTTAGCGACTTGGAATTTTTAAGGTTCTTAGATGCGAAATTATACAGAAAATGAATTTATCGCTGGTTTTCTATGATTAAATATTCCACGATCGATTTTCCACTCGGCTTTGAAACAACGCTGAAATTTTCTATTCCTCGCACGGCACGGAACGTGTTAACGTTCTGTAAAATTTTTGAAGACTCCGGTTGGTTCAACAATAGTTAAAATTATTCTTGTCGAACGAACGACAAAAACGCTGCACGCGAACAATCAGTACGCATATTTTAACGAAACGAAGTT
>SMSQ01006244.1:0-19124 GCA_019453375.1 Ctenoplectra terminalis
AAAGTAAGATATGTCGTTGAAGCTTGTTTTAATGCAGGAAGAACATTTTCTGCAGTTCTGATATCGTCATTTTAAAGTAGATACGCACGTAACTGAAACAGATACCGCAAAAACGGTGACTGTCCAGTTGCCGAAAGAAAAACGTTGGTGGCAGCAAATAACACGTACGCGAAGTAATACTCGAGACTTTACCCGGTACATTTACTTCTGGAGACGCTACATTTATGTCACAGAAGAGACGCGCGGTTATTAAGGGTCTTTTTCGCAGTAAGGATAAAAACTAGTTATCTTCTGATGGATGCGATCAAATTACACACCTGCGCACTAAAATCTCTAACCACGGCTTAATAGTTATTCGACTCATCACTGTTTAACATATTCTTATTTTAAGGTTTAACCGTAAGTATGTTCGCATATTTATCGAGTAATCGGTTTCCGAGCAACATTTGCAAACAAGGACAGTCGGAGAAAACTTGTTCGTCGTTGCTTTACGAACGAATTGTCACCATTTAAATCGCTAATTAAGTTACCGTTCGCGGTCGAATACAACATCGATAAAACCAACGTGTACTCTCTCGTTTGTGCTATAAATATTCCAACAAATAAATCGAGATCAAGATTCTTAGTACAATCGTCAACGTAAACAAAAGAGTTCGAGAGAGTCGAGTTTTGCAGAAAGGATATCCTTGTGTTTTCAAAGAGAGATTTCTGCTATGTTGTAAGTTTCTCAGTGATCTAAAAACAAAGATACTCGACCAGTAAAGAGAATCGAGCCACTTTTATATAAAAAGTATTCGTTTAAATTTCCTCGAGCATTGGAGTTTTTTATACGACGGTCGGTCATTTATTTTATTTGTCAATAATTTTTATTCGCATAGCTTGCAAAATTAATTTCTAGCAAGTTTTTAGCGCTCTGTATAATGCCTCTGATTAGTTTCTACGTTGCAAAGTCAACTTATATAGCTAACAATGTCCATCTGTGTACTAATAACAATTGCGAAATTGTAGTCAGAGCGAAAGAATGAGAGGTTGGAAAAAGTTTAAGAAAAAAAAAAAAAAAGGGAGGGATACAGAGAGGGAGAGAAAGAGAGAGAACGAGGGAGAGAAAGAGAGACTATCGCTTATCTTAGTCAGTAGTCTTTGCGTAGTGTACGTAGCTTGTGTAACTAATTTGTGTTTAATGTAGCAAGTAACACCACACTACTTCTTCCCTGTGTGTCGGTTCAAATCACTAATAACTAATACTACTACCCCCGGCTTTGAGGCTCTCGCAACTTTATCGACCGGTGATCGATGCAAGCCTGCGATTGTCGCGTAAGTATCAAACAGCCCCTCAAAAACTATGTAGCTTTACTATTCGTCTTTAAACTACATCGTATCATACGCCGCTAATTCACGAGTACTACCAATGTCATTTTTTGTCAACGTTTTGATCCTCTACTGATTCATTTGTCTCTTACCTCTTTTTTCTCAGCTGTTACGTAGCAAGTTTACATTGACACGTTTCATCAAATTTAGTAATTTGACATTAAAATTTCAGTATGATAAAATTCTATTGAAATCAATAAATCAATTTGCATATGTTTAGTGGATCATGTTTTGAAATACACAAGCATAAGAAAATAAAAATTCTAAATTATTTAACGAAAAGAAATATTAATATTAAACGCGAAGAGCAACGGAGGATAGAGCAATTTGTTATTACAGTCATTCAAAATTACTGAATATATGTTTTTATGATTATAACGTATGAATTAAAAGCATACTCTGTACACTCTCTGTGTACGTGCTGAGAAAAAGGAAGAAAAAAAGAAATTCTATAATAGCTTCCAGTTTCTACTAAATTTGATCCCACTAACAGGCCTTCCCGTTGTCGTCGATCGCATGCAATACCCGTAGTACTTTTTTCGTTTTCGATTAAACGTTAGTGTGTTTAGATTTCGTGTGTTAATCGTAATATATCTAAATCGGACGATTTTGGCACAATTCAATATATACATATATATTGTTCCTTATAAAAAATACAAATAATGCAAATGATGCAAATGATGCAAATAATGCAAATAATGCAAAGAAACATAAAATTTGTGGCAAAATCGATCGGAGAGATAATAGATAATTTCCGATAAAACCAATCCTCTCCCTATACCCATCCTACCTAAAAATGAAATCGATTAACGCTTCGTCGTAAAAGAATGGAACTTTCAAAAAGATTGAACAAAGATTGGAGGACCTGGTTGAACCTGACCTTACAGTGTTACATTATAGGGTTTCAAGGGTGAGAGCGGTATGGCATTGATGCGAGGTTCACCCGGTCTACCGGGTCCAAAGGGTGAACCCGGAGAACGGGGTTACCGAGGAGAAAAAGGCACCAAGGGAGACACGGGCTCATCAGGTAGATTTTCAAGGGCCATTCCTCTACGAAATTCAAGGAAAAGATGGATGACAATGAACGATTTCTTTCCTCTCTACTGCTAACAACGACAAAGTGTTTTCTTTGGTATTTTTTTCCAATCTAATGGTTCTTCTACTCTCATCTATAGACTGCCTGGGCGTCGATATGGACAGTCAATTCTATACTTTTAAAAACTACTCCAATTTCTAACCAGTTTAAGCAAATGTTTGTTTTATCATCCCGATACGATTGAAAACATTTCAAAATTTTTCAAAAACAGTTTCAAAATTTGAAAAATTGCTCGGTGGTGTCTCCCATTTATTTGTCTCGCAGAACTTATTATTGTATTTCTGTCAATGGTAAGAAAACATTTTAAATCGAGCAAGTAAGAATGCATAATGTAAATGAATAAAATTACGGAAAAATGTTACGATATGTGTGTGCGCGTGTGTGAGGGGAAGAGAGAGAGAGAGAGTGAGAGTGAGAAAGAGAGACAAAGTGAAATGCAGCAACTGAATACCTTTCATCTATAAAAAAATAACACTGATTATGTAAAAAAAACTAAGTCATCATTAATTATAACTGCTATTTATTTCTATTAGTAAAAAATTCCTAATTTCAGGACCAAAGGGTGAACAAGGGTTACCCGGTTTTTCTGGACTCAACGGAACAGACGGGGAGGCTGGTATTCAGGGTCCTCCAGGGCTGCCAGTAAGTAAATTGTTATATACATATAACATACGTATGTATATGTACAATTGTATGTATACGTATATACATACAATTATATATATATAACAAAAAGAATACAAGCGTTATACATAGAAAGGATTTAAGTTACAGTTCAATTTCAATCATAACAGGACCATTATAACAAGCCAATAAAATTACATAAACATCTAAATATTCATCAACTATTTGGTACAAATGACGATGAAAGTTACATATTTTTAAGATTAATATTTATATTGACTATTTTCATTTTTTTCTGGAATATGTAATTCCAATATTCCGATATAAAACATCGTTATAGTATGCAATAAATTTACGATTCATAAAAATTATTTAAATTTTCGTAGATATTTTTTATCATAATAAGAATTTATTAAAAATTTTCTGTTTCTTCAATACAGATTAAATTCAAACCTTTCAACGGTATTCTTATAATTGTCAATATAAATATGACATTATATTTAATATTACTAGGTAAATCACTCTTTGAGGAATTAAATTTATATGTATTATGTAGATGTGTCACCAATATTAAATTTTGTACAGGGTATTTCTGGACCTAAAGGTGAAAAAGGTGAATATGGTGATATCGGACCTCCTGGACTTATGGGACCACCAGGTTTGCCTGGTCCACCGGTATGTAAATTCTTCAACGCGTCCTTTCTCTGATTATTAAATATGAATTCAATCCAGCAAATGTTTAACGTCACGCGTATTTTTTGTATACAGGGTTATCCAGGGTTGAAAGGTGACAAAGGAGAAAAAGGCGAATCGGTGAGTCGATCTCTCGACAATACTTTACGTTCAGCAGATTGAATATCAAAACCCTCTCGTATCGAATCTTTCCCTTTTATATTTCTATTCAATAGCGAAAAAAGATATAATTGATCGTTGTACATAGTACCGATCGTTGATTGTAAAAGGGTTTTGAATATCCATTAGTTTTTTGGTATCGATAATTCTGGGTCTTTGGTTTCAATGCATGACAAGTATGGCATACCCATAAATATCATACAATGTAAATTGCTTTGAAATTGAAGGCCGATAGGTGTTCAACAATTTCATGATAAAATCTATTTCTTTTCATAACACGATATGGGGCTTCCACTGACAGAAATACAAAAAACTTAGGCGAAGACAGGTATGTCCGTTTCATTTTCGATAGTTTCTTGTTATCTAATAACGTATTTGAAATTATATATTGGACATCGTAAAAGAATCTTTACCTTATATCGTTCGCTTTATTATAGGGAGACGGTACGTTCGAAGTAAATGCCGGTGAAGTGGTGAGTACAAGTATTGATTGAAAATTCTGTTTTATTTACTCCTTATTTCGCTAAAAATATTGGGAAGCTTAAATAAACTTCGAATTCTATTTAAAATTACATAATTAACTATTTGTAGATAATGGGACCACCGGGACCACCCGGTCCAGTTGGTATTCCTGGACTTCAAGGTCCACCTGGCATAAAAGGCGACCGAGGACACGATGGTGCCAAAGGCGATCCTGTCAGTAATCACAGTGTATTAGAAAACAATTTTATTAATACAATTTTGTAATAAAAAAAAAACACATTTATTATATACAGATATATTTAAATCTGTATTTCGTTTAAAGCAACAAAATATTTTTAAACGCTATGTGTTTTTTGTAAAATTGATTAAATATAGACGCTTAGCATTATAATCTCAACGGTGGTGAGAAAACGAAGCATTATGATATACAATAGACATATTTTCACACGGTTCTTTTTTTCACATTACAGGGAGAGAAGGGTGCCAAAGGAGATCCTGGTCCAATGGGACTACCCGTACGTATTTTCCTCTCAAGATTAGGTTTGTAGGTTAGGTAGGTTATAAAACGCGATAAAATACCAGCGATAGGATCGGTCGAACCAATATGACAAGAAATCATCTACGAATTAAAAGTTTAAAAAAGGTACTAGCCTGAAAGACATCGAATATAGTGTCATAACACGTATCCAATTTACAATGGTAACATGATAATAACGAATCGATCTTATTACTAGAATAAAAGAACAGATACGAGAAAATGATAAAGGATACGAGCTAAATAGTTACACGATACATAGTACATCGATGCCATGAATAACAAGAAAAAAGAAAAAAGAAAAAAAAAAAAAAGGCGGGAAGTGAAACAACGTGTTTACAGAATCATTTAAAATTCATCGATACTGCATATGTTTTCAGGAGATATTGTAATTGAATCATTGAACGAGGCATTTGTTTCTTTACAGGGCCCCATGGGACTGAGAGGAGAATCCGGAAAACCCGGGGATGCCGGGAAACCTGGTGCCATGGTAAGAACGCGGACCTCTCGCTCCTAACGTCATCGTTATTTGGCCTCGCCGCTGAATTATTACTAGGCATTCACTAACGACCAGTGTAATCGATTGTCGCTCGTTCGGCAAGATGTCGTACTTCTTCGCGTCCTCAGCGAGATCCTTGATTGCCTCTCGAGTATGTTGCCTTCGGTGGCGTTTCCTGTACATAAACGAACGATCATCGTTCGATTATGATCATCGTGCAAGATATATATAAAAATACAGAAAGCGACTCGAGAGACAAGACAACGTAGGCAATACGAGTACGTTGAGAGGATCTCTTTTCGAATTAACAACTTATCGGAAATTTTCAATGTTACAGTCATATCGTTAGCATTTATTGGATAAAGTGTAATCGCGAGGATGAATGTTAGTAAATCGCTTTCGAGTCGTTATTTCGAACAACAAAATGTCTCTGAGTATCGGCTCGTGGATTTTAGTAGCTTCATCGCTTGTTATCGATTGAAATCTACAAATGATATTCCTCAACGATGAACAATGGTAGGGAGCTTAAAGGACCGTCCGTTGAAAAGGTTGCGGGCACCGTTGTGATATCATGCTCTCAAACGTAGTACCCACCAACGGATAAAGAAAAAAAGGATTTTACTATAATTAATCGTTACTCGAACAAAACAAAGATCGTACGAATCGTGTCCTACGTGTGCGGTGGTAATAAGTAAGGTGACTATACTTGTATTACATAGTGGGTACATTCACGTGTGCAAAGTGTAGCAAACATAAAAAGATAATTACTTGATAGAAAATAATTGATTATTTCAATTTATGGATTACGTGTCAATGTGTGACAAGAGTGAAGTTTCGGGAGAAACAAAGCGTCTTCCATAGATATTCGATGTGTACGAGTAAATCATTCAGTGCTTTTTTTTCGATATTGAAATACAGATACGCATTACGTCGGTGCTGTACATTTATTTATCCAACGTAATATTTAGCGGATGATCGCACTACCATCCGTCCTTTTTAACATATTCTATATGTTTTATCTCTACAACCATTTATGTGTGTGTCTGTATATGTGTGTGCGCGTGTGTGTGTGCGCGCGCCCACGTGTATACGTGATGTATGGTGTGTGCGCGCATACAGTGAGGAAAAAATGTTAATTGAAATAACGAAGCTTTAGCGTTATACGTGGTAACGCGGTACGAAAGCTAAGCAAATTTTGCCTTAAAATAATTTAAATTATACTATAGATTAAGATAACAGATTGCTATGTATAAAACTTTTTACGACAGTTTATAAGCTATCAAAAATACTATACAGAACATTTATTGAAAGTTCGATGAAATCTTACGATTCATTCACATATATATATATTTTTTTTTTTTTTCTTAATGTATTCTATCAATTTTTCGTTTATTCCTTGATAACTTTTTTTTCTTTTTATCAAACATCTCATTTGTCTTCGTTCCTATTTATCATAGTTTTATTTATTCGTTATTAAATTCATACATGATAAGTCCTCCTCGATACTTGTCTCACTTGTGTAACAGACACACTATTCGAACTCATTTTTTCTTCTTTTTTTTTTTTTTATTTTTTTTTAACGATATTTTACTTAGGTTACTGGTTTGTACTTAACAAAAATATTGTGTATGTAATTTCTTACACGTAATAATAAGCAAACTATTTATTATGTTTTTTCTCTTCTATTGTACTCCCGCGTTTATTTCCATACGATCGACAAATATTTTTTTAATGCTACTTTTTACCAGCTCTTTCTGATGCAGCTTATTTCAATTAACAAATAAAACATATACAAAATAATAGGAATAGATTGCTTAGATTTTCTTTTAGTATATATAAACATTAAAATTCCTTTATAACTACAAATTTTTCGTACCTGACGAAAATACAAATCTGATTGAGAAACCCATGATATTCATAGATTTGTTCGAAATGGTTCTCTCATTGTGTTAGAGAATATTGCAACAAAATCATTAGTAAAAATCATTAAAATCATAAAAATCATCATTAGTGATCTGTTAAATGATACAATCCCCCAAATTAGATATTCCTACTATTATTTTACAAAAAAAATATGAACGCGTGTTATTTTTATTTTAGTTTTTAAACATATCATAATCAATAGCTATGTATCGCAAAAATAATGCTTTTAGGAAGATAGCTTTTGAAAATATAGCATAACTAAATTTACATTGATATCGATTCATTTTAAGATCATAAGACGAATTCTAATTGAACAACATATACTTTTTTTCATCTTATATATTAAGAGACAGATTATTGTGAAATTCTTTACCATGTAAACATCGTAAATATTTTCAAAAATTTTTTTATGTAAAATTATTCTGAAAAGATATTAATTACTGTTCGGATGGATTAAATTTACATTTATTTTATAGCTTTGTTAAAATGCGTTGTTACGTTAAGAACAATATTTGGTACCTATAAATATTTTATGATTGTCCATTTGAATTTACCGTAAATTTCAACAATATAATGCATGGCCTGCTTACATACGAATAACCTAATGCAAACTTCTGTTAATTAATAATGTTTATACATCGAAAATTAATTAATAGCTTAAACAAGTGCGAAATAATTATTTCTAGAATTTGTTGTGCGAATACTAATAAATTTAAAGAATGTGAAAAAAATACAGATTTAAAAGGATACAAAAATAGACAAAAATAGATAAAAATAAGCACAAATAATCAAGGCCTAAAACACAATAGTGCAGAGTAACGGATATGCGTAACAATCTACGATGTACTTAACAATCCAAAAATACGTGTAAACGAATATCCTTAGTTGTGATCCTAGTCACTTATAATATACACGATACCGTTCATTTCCATACAATTAAATATAAAAATCGGAAAGTTGTACAATGTAGAATAGTATCGATACTGTAGAAATGGTGTTACCAACGTGTTAACAATATTTTGCTCCTTTCGATTAAAGAGCCCAATAGCTCAAATTTTACTGTGTATATTCCAGTCGAAATACATAGAGATTAATGACAGTAATTTTTAATAAGATAACGGAATGAGTAAAAGTATGAAGCTCTCGTATCGTGAAAACACTTTAATGGTAACGCTAATGCGCGAGTGAAACGTAAGATATACGTGTGAATGTGCACTCGTATGGAGAATAATCCATACATGTGCATATGCACACACACCATTGGAGAAAAAGTAACTGGTCGAAACATATGTGTGTGTATACTATTTGTGTATGCGTATGTATATATGTATACATACATGGATATACCTGTGTGTACACATATATATAGATGCATGATATAACGAATATAAAGGTATGCGGGAAAGCACATAACATTTCGTGCGTGCGTATGTGTGTACTGTAAAGCGGCGCGCCTTGGTAATTAACAAAAGAAAATTATAGAGATGAATACGGCGACGTATTTGCGTATAAGAATACTTGACTCTAACAATTTTGTTTTACATTGTCCCAATTAATAAACAGAATGTGCATGTGCCTGTGTCCTTTGCTTCTATACAATGCCCTTCGAAATTTAACGCTTCTCACACCTTGTAGTGAAATTACCGCTTTGCATTTTGCTCTGGCTGCGATCCGACGATCATTGATAAATATTCTTATCACTTTTTATACTTCTTTTTTTTTCTCTTCTTTATTCTATCCGCGAATCTGCACTTCTCGTAAAAACATCATGATCATGAAAAGAAAAATTAACACGTGTTAATTTGCTGCAACCACAACGGTAACGTAATTGTTGGATCGTTATGCCATTTCGTAATACGTTATAGCGAAAGTGTTTAAGTCATAATTGGCATACCAATATAAAATCCGCTGATTTTTATTTTTCTATTTTTCTTGAATTCAATTAATCTCCTTCTTTATCTTTCCCTTTGCCTAACGCCCATCAATTGTACTCTTGCCTCGCTCTCGATCAACCTAGAATAACGACATCGTGCAATCAAATTTTCATCTTTTATTGTTAAATATCAATTCACAACTTTTATAGGGTAAATGACGTTTGCTTAAACTAATTTTTAAAATACACGGAACGTAAAAAGGTTTTAGTCTTTCTGACAACAATTTATAACATCGTAATATCTTCGCTACAATCAATATCACGTATAGCATGTTATCAAATATTATTTATCATTTTTATCATTAAGTATGTTTTATTCGACCGTCCCCTCACATCTGGTAGATTATTTTATATGAGAAAAAAAACGAAAATATAATATACATATTGTAGTTGTGTTACCGAGTTATAAGAAAAATCTTTCTATTATTATTATTAAAAACAGTCATAATTTTACAGACTTTTATAAACAATATCCCATATTGTACGCGTGTTAATTACGATTAACACCCAGTCAGTCAAACCTGCATAGCAGATTTTGTTCAATGCCTGTTACAAGCTTCTGTAACCAGAATGCCTACAGATTTGATACAAGATCTGTTATATTCGGTTAAGCTAGCAAATTAGTGGCAGAAATCGATAAGAGTCTCCATAGTGGTCTTCTGGCGGCAGATTGGCAACAGGATCTATCACCGATCTGCCGCCAATCTCTTTACGATTCTGTTAACAGGCTCGGTCTGCAAAACCCAAGGCAAATGCGGAAACAGTTGGCTATCGATTTATAGACAGATTCTGTCAATATCTACTGTCAATCTGCACGCAGATTGTTTATAAGCATTGTCGGGTTCACTTCATTAAACTCAGATTGACTGTTAAATAATTTTGTTAAAAACCAACAATAAACAGCTGAGAATATTTTGTTTTATCTTTTAATATACAACAGTACAATTCGAAAGTTAGTGCAAAATTAAAACATTCGTAAAGAGCTTGGCAAGGTACAATATTGCTGTGAATGACGGCGCAAAGGGCGTCTAATAAAATTTCTTAATAATAAATTACTTTTGAATCGGCATATTCGATATTGATTGTTAGGTGACTTGAATGAATTTGACAAGGTTTCCTCTGCCTTTCAGGGGGCACCAGGATTAGACGGCATGAAGGTGAGCAATCCTCGGGGAGACCCGTTTAACCATACGTTATATTTATAATTTTTGGATCCTCGATTACTACGCTCATACTACGATTTCATCATTCAGCCCTAGATTAAGCTGGTTGCAAACTTAACGGTATTGTTTAAACGTATGCGTACAGAGCACAGTATTCGTTATGTTTCTTCATATTTACAGGGTGCGCAAGGAGAACCAGGCACAAAGGGAGAAAGAGGGGATCCTGGCCTACCTGTAAGTATTTCTTCCAATGATTTTATGCTGCGAACGCGCCAAACAATTTATAATTACCTAATAGTCGACATTGATCATCGAACTGAAACTTCTTTCAAAATTT
The DNA here is from genome assembly GCA_019453375.1 of Ctenoplectra terminalis. Lineage (NCBI taxonomy): Eukaryota > Metazoa > Arthropoda > Insecta > Hymenoptera > Apidae > Ctenoplectra > Ctenoplectra terminalis. The sequence continues at coordinate 10,814 of SMSQ01006244.1, forward strand.
TATGACAATATTTTATTAATTTTTAACAATTTCGAAAATTGCTTTAGCGTAAAATTTAAATGGTTCAATTCCTCTGTTTATTAAGGATTCGATATTGAACATGAATCGTATCGTCGATAAAATAATTTAAATGTACCGAACGATATTTCATCCGGCCGAAACTTCGTTATACTTTCGTCGAGATATCAACGACACATTCTGTTTATCCCCAGGGTACCGATGGAATTCCTGGCGCGGAGGTACAGTGGCATTCGATTATCGCTCACCCTCGGTGTGACTGCGACATACAGTCTACCCAGCCCGGGGTAACGACGATACATCTGCCTGATTTACCCCGGGGACTGCCCCAAAATTCGTCTCTTTACTTCCTTTGCACGGAAAGGAAGGCTAAAAATTACGTTTTGCGCCTTTCTCCCTCTTTACATCAACGATATTTTGCACGATCTTTCTTTACCTTGCAAGTCTTGTCAGAAACTATTTCGAAAATCTTTCAGTTTAATAGTACTTGCCACTCGCACATATTTGGACTCGCTTTAAAACTGCAATATATTTGTAGATTTAACGATTTAATAACTACACCAAAATTAAATTTAGATTTGATTGCGATTCAATTATCTTATAATACAACCAATTATGTTTTATTTCCATTTATTGACCATAATAGTCAAAGGTATTATTTGTTAAAGAGTCAAATTTGTTAATTACAGAATAATCTGTTTACAAGTTACAATTTTTAACATTTTAAAGCTATTCGTATTTTGTCAAACGAACCTAGGTACACGTGTATTCATCGAGATATCACTGTTGCTAACATTCCATTATCAAGCTCATTACAAGTAATTATGAGACGTTTTCATGATGGTTATGATTTTAAATGCACATACAGTTATGTTCGAATACTCGGGATTTTAAAAAAATTTGATGTTACAATTTTTAGAATTTACTATATTGGATGAGCTAATTCGTGAACCATTAAATTTGTTTATTCAACAAACATTTACTAAGTAAATTTATTTTATTATCTTATGAAAATTAAAATCAAGACACGATTAGAAATTATTCAATTAGAACCACTTAAAAATTCACATAAAAATGTATCTGTTCTCAAAATTTGATGGATAACAAATTTTAATCTTGAAGAGAGAGAAAAGCGCAGGATCCTCTCTATCTTTATGTTGAGATTTTCGAAGAATGTAGAAACTGAGAAGAAGGGCAAGTAAAAAGGGCTAATATTATAGCTTACATTGCTTGCTTTTTCACACTAGTTGATGCATTTGTGATCGTAGTCACATGTTATGCCTTTAAAAGCAACTTTCGCATAAAAATGTATAATAAGAAGTTCTTTTCTACAATACGTATCGTGCATGTCAAAAAGAAACCAAGAGAGGCACGACCGTCACTTAACGAATAAATTCTTTGACGTACCAATTCCAGGGACCGAAGGGAGAGAAAGGTGCTAAAGGCGAATCTGTGAGTATTGATGTAATTCGACTATCAGTTTTAAATAATTGGGCAACGAAATTATAGTTTGGCGAGCAAATTAGCTCATATCATTTTTACGATACAATGTCTGATGGACGAAAAATTTCTCATTCCAGATTTAAAATTATCACTCCGAAACTCACTCATTACTAATATTTAATTCATATTTACCACAATCATTATATCTCATTATAACAGCAATATCATCATCATAAATGATTACTACCGTATTAATACTAAGAATAATTAATATTATTAAATCCGTGGATATCTCTCTGTCAAGTGTATCGCCATTCAAAAAATATGCTATAAAAATATGCACCGATTAAACATTTACTGACATTTTTATTTAAATGTTTATTGTACAAAGTATAATTAATGTTTTATGAGAAGTAATGTGAAATTAATACCAAATTGAGCGGTGGTTTAATACGACACCGTCTTTATGCATAATGCATGTAGCAAAAACACAAATCTGCATTTCTGCATTCTTGTATCTTCGTATTATACTTCTCTACGTTATACACGTCCTACACCTCACTACCGTTGCAACAAAATTGTTTAATTCGCCTAGTAAGAGATCTTATAATAACGAGGGTAACGATAAATATCTGAATTCACATTTATTCTTCATTGATACGTATATGCTACGTATGCTGCCACCAGCGTATATATACTTACTAGTTATTAATAACTTCTTTAGAAATATAATAGTAATTAAGGTACATAGCGGAAATGAAAATGTAGTATATTCTCACATTTTTTTTTCTAATACTTGACAAAAAGAACAATTGAAACGATTCAAAATACACGGTCAAGTTTAAAGCAGAAAATTTCTTGACGCCTTTGTTGGACGTTAATGCTCAATTGCGTATTCTGCACAATTAATTATTATTATGCATAAAGAAATTCTTTTTGTGCCTGGCCTTTTTTGCACGTCCGCGAAAACATTTGCCTGTACACCATTTAGTTCTTGAAACATTTTTATATATGAATACAGGGACCGACAGGAAAACGCGGTAAAAAAGGTGACAAAGGCAACAAAGGAGACCAAGGTGTACCCGGACTCGATGCTCCCTGTCCATTAGGGGCCGATGGACTTCCTCTAGCAGGATGCGGTTGGAGACCACCTCAGGTATCTCAGTTTTTTCTTACACATTTCAATCATTTTTGTCCGTCCAAATGATAGACGACTTCCTGTTATATTCTATCTCACTTCTTCTTTTCCTTTTACCTGTTGATAGCTGTTAAATATTTTGAAAACAATTAAATCATCTTATTTTTCAATCGAATAATAAGTATAACGATGAAATAGTAACGATTATGGATTCTTTTATTTTAAAATAATTAAGTACACGACACAGATAAATATACCATAATAATCAAGGAATTGAAATGATAAACGACGTAAGTGCCAAAAAAGTTATCAGCGTTAGAATAATTTATTTTAGCTATTAGAGCTATTGCATGATAAAGCTAAAATCATAAGTGCAAACTTCGCTAAATAGTACGCTAAAAGTATGATATACAAATAAACAAATTTAACTAATTCAATATCTTTGTTCATCGTTTATTTTTCCTGTAAATGAGTAAAGGTGGTAAACGCTGAAGGTCGGTACCGTTTAATTGACATACGATGTAAGTTCCAAAATGAACAGACATACATTTTTTTTGTAATCACTGAAAGTTTTTACTTTTGGCATTCACATTGTTTGCCAATTCAACTCCTCCGTTATAAAATATTATAAAACATTAATTTTTATTAACAAGCTTTACTTTTACTGAAAATTTAATTCCGGACGCAGACAAAATAAAAAGAGAATAAATGTAATGGGCACGGAATATAAATAATTAGAAGGGGAGATCCAAACAACTAATTGTAAGTAGGTGCAACGAACGCTTGGATTCTCGTATATGCTTAGCAGGACGTCACTAGCACCACAATATCAGCTGTCGAAGGTCCTGAACCTGCAGAAACGGATTACGAGGAACAAGAAGAGGAATACGAGGAGTATACGGATTCGAACGGAAATCTAACCGAGCAATAATTGCTCGTTGTGCGCTGCCCTAATCACTACCAACAACTACCACTACTACTACTACCACTACCATCACCACTACAACCACCAAACCACCACCGCCATCGCCCTCATCACTCGTCTCACCTTGCTCTCCCAAACTAACGTGGTCCTGGTAATTGCAAGTCCCGTAGTTATACTAACGTTGTGTGCATGTACAGCAATATACCACACTCCTAAATAACAAAACAGTTTTGAAAGAAAAGCTTTTAAGTGTTGCAACTTTGTTCCATTTCAGTTTCATTATTTTGTCACCCAATTTTTACCTATACTTTATTTAAGTTGAACTTTGCGTGATCTTATTTAAGCTAACGATTTTATTTAAAAAATTTGAATCGAATATTTTGTATCAATGTCTACATCTACTATAATTTCCTCCTCGAGAAATAAAAAAAGTAGATGATAATGAAAATGTTCTGAAAAGTTAAAAAACTTAAATAATATGAAGAAATATACGATAGAAAGATAAAAGATATGAAATGTTCGTATTTGTTAAAGTGAATTTTTAATACGATTTGTCAGTTTTTACATGTTAAGTTTATTTCTTAGTACTTCAAGCTTCAAGAAAGCGCTCAAGAATTGATTGTTACAATCGCACTGACAAAGCCTCAATTATAACTGTATTTTTCGTAATTAGATTGAAGATAAAATTAGATAGAAATGTCTATTTTTAGAAAAAATAACAAACGCACAAAATAAAAAAACACTGCATACAAAACGCATAAATTACATCAACTCCCAGCAATATTCCTGTGGCTGCCTATTTGCAAACTTATCCGCTTATATACTCGTTTTCTTTGCTTATTAGCACGATAACATAACTTGTAATCGTAACTAATCAATAATAAATGAATTGCATAACGAAAATGAGTTCAACTCAAATAAATAGCAACTTGTACGTAAAAGCATCGTACTCGAATATTTCAAAGCGACCATTTCTTCGTCTTTGAATGTACACAAATCTTTTATCTTTGCTTTAAACTTTACATATTGTTTATGCAAGTATTTTTAATGATTTTTCTCACCTCGTGTTTTCAGAGAAGAAGAAATATTCTTCATGATTGGCTAATAGAGGAAGAAAAAAAAGAAGGGCAGTGATGCAAGAATGTTAAGGAAGATAGTACATATTTTCAAGGACCTTTGTGTATACTTCATCGTAAAAATACAATTTATCCCGTTTAACGTGAAATGAATCGAGTTATTTAAGAAAAAGAAATATATATATATTTTTTTACATATATATATTTTTTTTTCTTTCTTGGCATATACATACATATATGCCGAAATAATTTTCTTGCCATCAGGTGTTGTAAATAAGTGTACTTACAGTGTTTAGCGTCCGCAAATAGTGCGTGTACATAAATATGTAGAACTTATTACCGTAAATGCGGTTAGAACGACATCATAATTTTATTGACAATTTGTTTATAATGTAAACGTAAACATCAATAATTTATAAGTTACTTTATTTTTAAGAAAAGTAAAATTTATGACCGAATTATCCAAATATTGTTCGCACAACGTAATATAACGGTAGCAAAGGTCTAAAAAATAAATAATTTATTAGTCTATTAATATCATTGCCATCGTATCTTCTTTTTTAAAATATTTTATATTCTACAAAAAAAAAATAATTTTTCTTCTTGCGTACTTGTTAAATAGATATGTTTCGTGAAAGCACAAAATGTAAAAACTTCAAAATGCTTAAAACATTGATCGTTTTATTCTACCTTCTTTAGTTGAAAATGAATTCGAAAAGGCAAACTGTTAATTGTATTTTTTAAAACATTGTTATTTCAAACGTATATTCACGTACATTTCAGTTATTGCTATTTTTCTGTATTTATTTATTTTTTTGTTAAAATGCGATTAAAAGTATTTAAGCACAATTATAACGTTATGTATAAATATACAGCTTCTGTTAATTATTATTTTATGATACATTACTATATTTTTAAGATTTTTTTTATTTAAATTATATATTATCTTTGGGAGGTATCATTTTTCATTTCATTAAAATTTGTACACAACTCCACCTACGTTTAATCGTTTAAAAATTTTGAATATTATTTCCATTGAAAAATCTTTTATAACAAGAAACAATTGAAACTTATTTCCCCGCTTGCGTATCACTTATATGCACAATACATTACTGTTCAGAAATATCCGGACACTTGCCTTTTTTTTTTATTTTTATTAGAAGACATACCTATACATATAATTTTCATTATAAATTTACAGGTCAAAGAACGTGCAATGTTATTCTTCCTATATTATTTTTTGTTATTCCTATAACCACGTGTAGTAGAATATTATAACGTGATAAAATTGATTTTTAACCGACATAACTGAAAAACCTTGTGGAATTGTATTGTTATTTAAAAAGTTCTTTATGTTCAAGTTGTTTCATTTTTAAGTTATAAGCTAAATAAAAAAGATTCTTGTAAGCTGATAGAAACACAACCACGATTAATTCAACTAGTGATATCTTAATTTGGTGAATACACCGATGAATTACGTATTTAAGTTTAATGCTTTATTGATAAGTTCTCTAATAAAAAGTTTAAACTTATAAGTTATTAGCTCTATAAGAAGGTGAAAAGCTACATGATTAGTTGTTAATTTTAACTTAATATATACATTTTATTAAGCTTCATGTACCGTTGTCATAAATCGACCACAGTGTCCGAATATTTATGAGCGGTAGTGCATATTATGTGCCCCCCGCCCTCCCCAATACGTTACCCCCGTCAAGTCCAATAAAAGGAGCACGTTTCTTTACAATCGCAAGGGAGAATTTTTATACAAATATTAGTTCAATATACATATCCTGACGTAAGTTTCATCTAGATTAGTAGTAACATCAACTGTAAAGCAAAGGAGTAATGTGTACACATTGTCAATACTATCAGGTATTGTTAAATAAAGCATAAGAATATATCATTTTCATATTAAAATATAAAAAATCCCAAATTGGAATTAATTCCTACTCATAAACAAGAAAAATAAAGCAAATATTTAAAAAGATGCAAAATTGATTTGTTATTTAATGAATACATGATAATGCTATCTCTTTTACACATCGATAGGTTTTGTTAAAATATTTCTAGACTAAGTTCGGTTTTTTTTTCTCTAGCATTACAAATAACAATGTTTCAGGTACTAAAACATAATATTGACTATTTTTAAATTATATAACACTATTGCACTGAATTTCATTGTAATTAATGTATAATATAAAAAACAACATAACCATACATTAAATTTTATGTTCTTTTTACAGTTTAAGTAACTTATATTTCTTAAAATATGATTGTATTTTATCCTTTGGATAAGGTTTCGTTGCCAAACATGTTGGAATGTTTTCAGGCTGTTCAATCCAGAGCTTATGATGGATGTCCTTACTTGACAATATCGAACATAAATCATTTAAACTGGTTTCATCTGGAACCTAATATTTATGTACATATAAATATTTACATGTATCAATATATCATAAATGTCACCATACTCCTTCGCTGTTGTTAAAACTGGATACACAAGAGTTGTGCACAATAATGCATTTAAATTAATATCTAATATCTATAATATATGTATATTGTTCCTGGATATACTTACTTCCAAAACAACTTTGTGCATACCATCTAAATTGGCAAGGTAGGCTTGTGTGTAATTATCATCGTAAAAAAGATGAGTAACAGCAGTGCACGCATGACATGCTTGAGCTATAACTGCACCAATAGGCCATCCCATTGTCTTTAGAAGATCTCCTCGAACCACCACATATTGAATTAGGTCATTCATCCTAATAATGCAAAAGATCTTTAATTTTCTTAAGACACCATAAAATTATAGAATATGTAAAAAATTATTAGATCGCAATGAATTATTAAGTTTTTAACATTTGTCAATGGAATTCTTACTAAATTAAATGCAATTTATAATTCTTACTTGGTAAATGCCAAAAATATATAAATTGAGATAAATAAGAAAATAATAGGAACTAGTATCAAAGTATTTATCTATTGAAATATGTCTTGGTTAATACTATAATATGCAAAGATAAAACATAGATACCATTGTATTTTTTCCTTTGGTATTGTAATTTAAATCAGACGTATTATTTACATATGAACTGTTGTTATTAAACATAAATTACCCATACATAAATACTGTGTATAATATGTAACAATATTGAAAACATAATTAATTTATATAGAATACAATGATATATACATCTAAAATACTTTCATTATTATCAATACACTATAAAGCATAGTACTGAAATCATTTTGTAATAAAAGTATAAAAAAAAAACTTTTTGATTACCTTCGCTCCTTCAAATGAACTGTACTTTTGAAACTTCAGTCAAATAAACTATCACTATAGTTCAGCTGGCCAATTTACCACAAGTTAACCTCATCACTATCTGAAATTAATTTCAGTAAGTCGATGTTTTTTCTACCTGATTTCTTCGGTTTAATTGAATGAATAATGAATTTTCACTAAATTATATAAAAACTTTGGTAACTTTTATTTCATCTTAAAGGTAGCTTAACAAAAACAAGTTTGGATACAATCCACACTAGTTTTGAATATACTTTACAGCTATGTTTTCAAAGAATAAATTACGAATTTTTAAATATGATTAATATTATTTTTGTAAAACAGTATTTTATTTACAAAATTTATTTGTAAATTAATCATATAAATTGGAGTGTAACTCGCGGTACAGTAAAAAAAAAAAAAAA
>SMSQ01006255.1:0-33999 GCA_019453375.1 Ctenoplectra terminalis
GGCACGGAAGTCGCTTCGTAATACCAGCCAGCCCGGTTTTCAGCGGAATAATCGACGAGAATACGTAGCATTCGGTGGAAGGCGAGACGTAATTACGCCGTACGCTTGAACGCAAACACTATTTAACAACGTCGGTAATTTCTGCCTGTCCCTCCGCCGCCTTTCCCGCGCAACACGCTCTCCGCTCGAGGATGTTGCCTCGCGGTGATTAATGTGAAACTTCTTGCTCGCGGGCAAAGCTAAAAATTTCTTACGGGACGCATTTCCGGTAGCGCGGGACCATTCATAAACTCGCCTCTCGATATCGCCGGACTCGATGAAACTTGTGTTGCCAGCAACGGCGGCTCGTGGCTTCAAATTTTTAGGGTGTTGCAATTTTTTAAACGTACGCGCACAACGTAAATACAGTGAATACGTGTTTGGACGAGGTATAAAAATGATTCGATAAGTATTATTATAATTCAAGGTACGGAGCCTGGCGTCAAGGGTTTAATTGTTTCGACGCGTTTGACAAGAAGGTAGAGTAAAAATAAATTCTAACGGAATACCAGTTATCCGAGATAAGTAGAGCGTAGATTATTGCAAACCAACGATCAAGGGTGGCGTGGAATAATTAGAAAGTAATTAGGAATGGAACAACTCGAACAGAGCCGCGATTGATATGATTTATGAACCCGTTGGACAGAAGCTTCATAGGGAGAGCTATGCCAGCTGACACACTGGCAACCAGGCATAATAAAGCACGATATAAATCAGTGTCAATCACGTTCGAAACCTGTGCAAACATTGAGACAAGTGATTCGAGGCCCGAGGAATCTCGTATAAAAATTTCATCGTTCTATCGGAGCGATTCTCTGGTTTTACAAGCAGATGATTTTTTACAATTTTCATGTAAAAGTTCAATAAAATGTACACGATCGTCCCTTTTACGTACAGCAATTGTTTCGATAAGAACGCTTACTCATTTTACAGCCACACCTAACCACTCGAACGTTCCATTACCTACTTTTATCGAACATTTTTAAGAGAAGGATTTTGCCAACTTTTATTCGTCCAAGTGTATTTTGTTTCGTATCAGCGTAGAGTGTACGCAAGAGAGTTCCTCCTTCCAGCGGTCAGCCTTCTTTGCTAACCGGTTGCGCGGCATTCGTTTCGATAAATTAGCTGGGAAACGTTCCGCCGACTTTGGCGAGTCCGGATCTTGCCTCTAATCACGGACAACAGGTGCGCCAACCGATAAATAAGCAGACCGCAGGCGAATATATTCGTCACAGGGCAGAAAGAAGGCGAACGAAACAGAGAAACGAGATCCTTCGTTTAAAATGAAGAATTGGCTGCCGATTTTTTGGTTCGTTCCAATCGCACAAAAGTCTGTCGGGATCGACACGTTCTACGAAGCTGAATGAAATTAGATTTTCGAAAAGGAAAGCTAGGTAATACTGTGTTATTAAATGACAGATAAAATCGAGCGACAGGTTGAACCGATTTCTTTCATTTACCAAATGAACTGGTTTCGTGTTTGCTACACCGTGGGAAGGAATTTACTGGTACTGTTTCCCAGTGTCTCCAGAACCTCTTTCGTTTTAAATTAATAATATCAGATACTCTTCTTCGACCTCTTCATCGTTCGTACCAAGACACCGACGCATACCTGCCTTTTCTAATTTAAGAAAAGGAAAAGATCGTCTCTGGAGAGTTAAACAAATTTCGCGTACAATCTTTCGTTTGAAATATATTACAGATAAGTATCATAACCCTATACTTTAGCATATCGTTGTAAGTCTAAAAAAAACACACACACACAAAAAGAAATTAAAAAAAACCGAACAAAAAGAATCCACTACAGCTCGTTAACAAACTCCGTGCCTAGTAGTATCCCAGGAAAGGCCGACCTCGTTCGTCCCATTCACAAATCCGTTCGGTCGCGGCTCTATAATACGCGCCGCTGGATGGCCGAGAACCCGGAAGGCAGCGCGAGAAAATCGTAACCGTCGATCAGCCAGCGGTGGATATTAATAAAGCGGAAGGAGAAGCGGGACAGAAACACAGAGAAAGAGAGAGAATGAAACAGAAAACGAAAAGCAGCGAGAGCAGCAGAGGTACCAGCAGCCTCCGCGTTGCTCGGAATAATAAGACGAGAGCGAGGAACGCTCAGCATACGCGAACAGGGAAGAAATGACATACAGAATGATAAAGAAAGACGAGTAGCCGTGGAAAAGGTGGGATTTCTTTTCTTTTCTTTTCTTCTTCGCGAAGAAGGAAAAATATTAGAGGCAAGAGCAGGATGGCTGTAGGAGGAAGGAAGTTGGCTTCTCTGGTGGCAACAACAACAACAACAACAACAACACCTACGGTGATCCATCGAGAGAGAAGGAAGGATAGAAAGGGGAACGATATGTAAGTTCGAGGGGGGAAGAAACGTTGGAGGATGGACGCGGTGATAGAGAGCAGAAGCTGTTCCGTGGTGTACACTTGCCGAAGGCTGGGCAGGTTTTTGCTTGGCTTCTTTACACCGTTTATTATAACTAGGAAGAGCTGATGCGCGTTGTGAAGCAAACCGATATACAATGAGCCCGTGGAGCGCGTTCGATCGCGATCGAGAGGCATCCTCCTGCGCCTTAGAATAGTTAGTTATTCCTAGTGATTTCTACGGTTATTATCTTCTTTGATTACGGACCCCTCGGAGGCGTTAACTATTTTATTTTATCGATGTTTTATATTTCACCAGCATTCCCCGCCGATTCGCGTTTATTAGAATTATCGTTTAAGATAACGTATATCCGCGGTAATATAGTACTTCAGCGGAAAAGCGCGCGGGAAGCTGCAGGACTTTAATCATGTCTCGATGAAGTTGCTAAAAGATTTCGGAATTTAAAAAAATTTACAAGAGGTACGGTTCGGTGCGGTTCGGATTGTAGAGTAACGAAAAAAGGAAAAAGACGAGCAGAGTGTTTCAAAGAGGCGCGCGACCGTGTGCAGAAGGTATAGTTAAGACGCAGAGGTGGGATGGAGAGCGTGAGAACGCATAAACTTATAAGGCACGAAAGAGAGGACGAGGAAGGGAGATAACACGAAGCAGGCCGTGCTCCTTTCCTCGCCGCTGGAAACTGCTCCTTAGGAGAACCGTAGGATAGCCTATCCGTAACACGTCACTTCCTTCCAAAGCCTTTATACCATATCTTTTTCGTTCATTTGTTTCGCATTTTTCTCCCACTTCCTCCATCGACATTTTTCTTGCTCTTTCTCGAAGATCATCCGTTTAGATGTACAGATGTAAGATGGTTCTTACAGGGAGAAGTAACAAATAGAGATTACTCTATTTATAACAGAACACGAGTTTCTCTCGACGACCATAATGTTGTTTCTTTAATTTTTCCCTATTCTACGAGATAATCTAAAACGAAGAAACCCAATGTTTCGATGCTTGAAAAAAATTACAAAGAAGAATTGTACGGTACGAATCGATTGGATACGAACACATTTTCGATTGTGTTGCTTTCGCTTTCGACTTTACGTTCAACACACATTTTTTTCAGTCAAACGAGAGTGCGCTCAGATCGAAAAGCAGGGTGAAAGACCAAAGTCTTTTTTACTCCAACTTGTTACTTTTGATTCGAGCTAGTCCCGAGAGAATTCACTCGTCATGCTTCACGCAAGAAAGCTTCCTTTTCATCTTCTATATAAATGGATCGCGTCTATCGTTTCACGGTTTGCACGATAAATAATTGAAAAGATGGAGCAAGAAAAGGCGATCAAGGTTAAGTGCGCGACAGTCTTCGATCAGGATTAACGCTCATGGGATTAAACGAGCAGTTTTGTGCAGCGGCTCCAGGCAAGCCGCGCAGGTGTGAACATCGGAGAGATCGAAAGGGAACACCTCTCGACCCGCATCGAGTTTCATATATTAATTAATAGGGGGAATCTTAACGATCATTCGAATATCGGCCGTCGGCATAAACTCGGGGTGGAATATGTTAGAACGATCGTGTAACGCGGATCGGATCGTAAAAACGAAGGTTCGGAGAAAGGCACCGCGTTTTCGGACGATCCGCGGTTTCCCGTATTAATTAGCATAGAAATTTAACGAGCTGTGGAGATGGTCGTGCTCCACGCGAGTGCATCGCGCAACGGTTGCATAATTTTCCATTTCACGAGATTCTGAGTCTTTTTTTTTTTGGGAGCATCGGTTTGAATCAAGCTCGTTCTTACACTATTCGATAATAATCGACAAGAGTACAGTTACCGTTAAATTTCCAAAAATGACTAAATTAAGCCCTGTTCGTTCGTTCGTTTTTCTAAATTAGAAAAATTATTATAAATTGTTTTCGCGGAATCGAGTTTGGGAAACGGTATTCTATAACATACCCGACGATTAATTAACGATCAATGAACTTTTATGAAACGAACGTTCGTCTAACAAGATCCACGAAATCGTCCAGAAAAGGGGAGCGGAAGCATGAACGAGAAGAAGACGAGAACAAGAAGAAGAAGAAGAAGAAGAAGAAGAAAAGAAGAAGAAAAGAAGAAGAAGTCACGGTTACGTGGCCGTGGGCCGTGCGCTCGCGCGCTTGGGGTTACCGGAAGTCGAGTGACCGTAGCGGGGCAGGTGAGCCCGATCCTTCCCGAACCTCCTCCTCCCGCCGGCAGTAACAGAAATAAAAATGGAAGGAGAACCCGTAAAGGAAGTGACGTCGCACCGCGGGGCTCGTTCACGTGGCTGCAACAGGAGAAGGTGGTGCACTCCACCTTCTATCACCTAGGAAAACGGCCCATAACTCTTTCCTCCGCATTGCCGTTGCTTCTCGCGTCTGACAATGGAGATTGCGCGCAAATGGATGGGATCGTGATAGAGTAGCACTCTAACCTGGCAACCAGATGCGTCTCTACCGAGATTCAATTCGAGTTCCGGTGCCATTTGCTTCGATAAAACTAGATACAGGTGTTCCGATTGAAAACTTTATCCGCGATGTTATTAAATAATCGAATGGGGAAGATTGGAAATTTGTTATTGCAAGAAACCGGTGAATTTGTATAAAAATATTCCACCCTATGTCTCGTTAACCTTACGCTACTATCCTACTATTATACTTCCCTATCTGAAACTACAAACAGAAATACTACTTCCTCCGGCAAATAGCGATTTTATCGGCAGAACCGGGAGTCGAACAGTAGAGTTCGATTGCATAATGGTATTAAGATCGTAGACTTTGGAGAAGGCGTGTAGCAACGCGTTAAATAACCGGCGGCTTTCTCGCCAAAACTTTCAGCGCTGATTATGCGAGGCCACCGTCACCGCCGCGAAACGATTGTCCCCAACGACGCTAGTTTTCTCTCGCAACGGCCGATTATTACAGCACATCGGAACGCAGAGATCGTTGCGCGAAAGTCCGACGTTGGTACGTCCGTGCAAACGAGACAGAACAAGAGGAAAGGGAGGACAGACGTCGTCGACCAGCGAAACGAAGAGAGAACGAGAAAGAGCCAGGAGGAAAGGAGGGAAGAGGCGACAGTTTCCGGTCTCCCTGAACAAGCGCGTTCACTTTACCTCCTCTACATCCTCGTGTGCGACTCGGTGCGAGCATTTGACGAGCCGATTTTCCGATAAACTGCTCTCGATCGGCATCGAATCGACTTCGAATCCACTTTAAGTTGCCAGTGGACTTCTTGAACGAGTTTCAAGAATGTTTTATCTGTATCGCAGCCGGATTAACGGAAATAGCTGTCGACTATGTAGGTCTCTCCCTCGTAGGCTCTTAAGTGATTTATGAACGTTCAATTAACACGAGCAACTTTCTTTTAACAATTTGACATCGGTGTTCGATTATTCGAAGCAAATTCTTTGAACGTTTTCGCGAATGACGTTCCATTGAGATCGATAAGAATAGAGGTGTAGGTGTGTAGGTTTTGGTAGAAATTTGTCAATGACCTGGTTGGAATTAATACACAGTCTTCGGTCACGTACGCTGTTGCTCAAAGGTATGAGATCACCTACTGTTCTAAATTCATAAGTTTCGTCGCCCACTGACTCGCGTTTACCGAGATTTAACGATTCTCAAAAATCGTTACCACGAAGGTCTTAGAAATTCTCTAAGAATATTAGATTCTACGTTGGCGAACAAATTTATCCGGTATGTTAAAGAATTAACAACTCCAGACCCTCCAATGACCTCGAGTAGCGTTTACAACGCGATACTCCAAGTTGGTGCACAGAAATTATAAGAAGTTACGCGAGCTATAATGAAGCGATCTTCGGCTAGCGCGGCGTAATGCCGTCTTCGAGCAGATATAGCCGCGATGAATAATGTACAGAAGCAGATAATCCTCGAAACAAGTTCTCAGCTTAACTCCCACGCGCGGTGCTATCTCGAGACAGGTGTGCCTGGGTGCTTATACTCGATAACTGATAAGCTTGTACCTTGTGGACATCGAATGGTTATCGCGAAACGTTACTCGGTAAATGCCAAAAATGTCTTACTTTGTACAAAGTGGTGCAAAAGTACCGTAGGTAACTTAAAATTTTTAATTCATCGAACGATTTTATGAACCATAACAGTTCTTCCAGCCAGGCGATGAAACTTAGTTTTCTATAATTGGAATTTGATTTGCTTTTGAGAATACATTTTCTCAATTTCATTTAAAAATTAGATACAACCATAAAGTGCAGCGGTACAGCGATAAAGAACATTTTGAGGCTTCAAAAAAATTGAAAGACATTTGGTCGCGAAATAGCGAAGAATTTAAGAAGAAAATTGTAAAACCCTGGAAAGAAAAGTCGTATCTTTGTTTGGCGCGTTTTAATAGCACCTATTAACGAATCGTAAGATATATTGTTTATAAATCGGTACTGTTGATTCTCAGAAAGCAACGACGTCCAAGGTCCAATGCAGACGAGCGACTTTTATCCGCGCGATCTCGTTGCGATCATGTATCTTTCTTTGTTCACCAAGTCAAAAACAACGAAGACAAAAACATATGATCTCAGCGAGATCGTATGGATAAAAGTCGCTCGTCTACATTGGTTCTAAACAAAAAATTCAGCGTCAGTCGACAGGGATCGATGTATCGTGTTAAGATTATATTAATCTTTGTGCAACTTTGTGCAGATATACGAATTTGATTTTTTTTTTTTATCTTCCTTTATTTGCACGACACGTACGGCGAGATTCGCCGATTTCGTAAGGCAAAATCGAGAACACGGAAATAAACAGTGGAGGATGATTTCGCGGTTTTCGAAAGCGACGCGAGACCGAGTAAAAAGATGGAGGCAAGAGACGAGGGAGAAGGCAGACACAAATGCCACGACCAATTAAACGTCTCTATCGATTAATTACAGCCGATTGGATTCGACAAACCGGCATGATTGATCGACTTTATCAGCGTGCATTCGCTGAGACAAATGATTAAACGTTTTGTGCGCGACACAGGATGCTCGAAGATTTCTCCGTCTCTCTAACTCTTTCTCTCGCTCCCCTTCATCTGCCTCTTGTCACTCTTATCGAAAGCGAGATCTCACGATCGAACAATCGCGCGGCAAACCTTCTCCCCTTTTATTATTCGACATCTTTTTCTTTTTTCTTTTCTTTTTTCTTGCGAACGACCAAACGTCGCGGCGGCAACAATTTCCTAATCGACTTCGCGACTTTCGTGCAATTAAACGTTGCGCAATCCTTGCTTAACGATCGTATCGGCGAAAAAGGAAAAGTGATCGACCGGTTTCTTTATCCGATAGTGAATTTTCCGGTCGATTTGCGCAACCACTCGTAGAAACAAAACATTACTCCTGTCGCGTAAAATCATAACGATGGCTAACGAAAAGGGGTCGATCTTTCACGTTTGTGATCGCTCGTTTTAAAAAAATGGAAAATTAACCGGGATGACACGAAGCGCCGTGGTGTCTCGTTTTAATTTCAGCACCGAAGTCGAGCAAAGAGGACGACGAGGGGAAGAAAAAGAAGAACGGGAGCCACACGAACCAAAAGGGACGAGGAGAGGAAAGATGTGTGTGTCGCGTGTACGTGTGTGGGAGGGGAGCACGTAGTAAGCGTAGTAAGACACGAGCGGAAGTTCGAAAGGGGAAGCCCCTGGTGGAGGCCGGGGAACCGGAAACGGCCGAATGCTCGTCACGAGGCACCGGCCTGGTCGAAGAAAAGCAGCAGCCAGAAAGAAAGAGCACTGCCGGAGAGAGGATATACGTTAAAAGGCCGGTGCACACGTTCACAGAGAGAAAGAGCAATTTGGAGCAGAGGTCGAGACGCGAAACGAGAGAAAAAGAAAGGGTTTACGGCGGCCGGTCTGTTAAACGAGCTGCAGATCAAAGGGCTCTATATTAATTGATATTAATTGCTCCTTTGCCCTTCTGCTTCTCGACCGATCCTTCTTTTTCTTTTTTCTTTTTTCTTTATTCTTTTCTGTTCTTGTTTTTTATCCCTCAAAATCTCTGCCGTACGAGAGATATTAAGATTGGTATAGATTCCAACGATACTGCAGTCGAACAGATAGCGATCCCAAGATTTATCGAATTTATTATGCGTTTATTCAACAAACATGGTAATTTCGAAGCAGAGATTTTCTCAAGGATTCAGTTTTAATTTTAACGCAATTTGTTTTAATTATTTCAAGCTTCCAAAAGATATAATAAAAACGTAGAACAAGGAATAATGAAAAAAAAAAAACAACGCGGATAACAATAAATTCCTAGATCATCGCGCACACGCACGTTACACGAATTACGAGCGTGTACGACACGACCAATTAACAATCCCTAGACGATCACGCTTCCCATAAAGAAAGAAGAACAACCAACGGATAAAAGAAAGAAAGAAAAAAAAAGAGAAATCCTGTACGCCTCCGAAATATATTGTAACCGACACTCGAAGAGACGTTCGCGGCTTAACGCAACCGACACACGAAGAAGACGATTCAACGAAAGCTAACCGTGCTGGTGCAACGAGGACACCACGATCCTCTCCAAGAATGAGTAATACAGCGGCCGGCAACCATGGTAGGGGAACGACAAAGGGGCAAAAGATAGAGCGAGACGGAGCACTAATGAATGACTACAAAAGGAACAGGTACAGAGAGAGGAAGAGGGAACGAACGGGTTGGAGGAAGAAAGACATATGGTCGCAGAGGAAGATGGAGGCAGTGAATGAACAGCGAACGGAAAGAGAAACATAATGGAGGAGTGAAAGAGAGAAAGAGGAGAAAAGAGGAGAAAAGAGGAGAAAAGAGGGGAAAAGAGGAGAGAAAAGGGGAACGAGTTGACGATAGCACGCACGCCAAGGGGATAAGGGACGTCCAGAGGGGTGAGAGCCAACACGGGGAAGAGTTATTTTGGTGCGTGTATCGAAATCAGAATGCAACAAGTGACACATGCCTGTTTTCTACTGTCGTGGTAGGAAACATTGCTTAAAATCTCGCCTCCGTGTACTCCTCGCTCTTTCCGTCTCACCATAGCAGCGTCTCCTACGGCTCGTGCAGCGAACATACACTTCTAACTTTAGATTGTTTGCTATCGGTCTTCAAACATATGACGGACCTCTGGAGTCTGGTCTTCTGCTTAAGAGGCGGCGACAGCTCGATGCTGTTACGTGTTTTTGGGGGATTTGTTGAATATGTGTTCGGTATACTCTTTTGCGCTCAATTTATCATAGATAAACTTTGAAGAAGGAACTGGTGTATCGTAAAATCAAAACTTAGCGCGTTTACAATTGAATTGAACAAGAAGTAGGTTAATTTTAATTGCCGGTTAAAGTTTGGAGAAAAAATTCGAAGAAAGGGGAGGCGAAGAGGATACGAGACGGCGCCAGCTCGGCAGAATTAATTCCCGCGGAGGTGTTTTCCGTCCCGAAATGATGTTCCAAGAAGCGGAGGCACAGTTAGCGAGAACGAAGCATTCGTATGCAGCGTGCCGGCCGTGTAGACGATAGGCGATCGTGCCTCGCCTGGCCGGTCCGTCCCGTTCATTCACTAACTCGCTTCGTACTCCAGTACATTATTGTTAGACAACTGCCCGTTTCCGGCGCTATCGCTTCTACGTGTTTGTCATATTTTCGTGTTGCCCATTATGCCAGCCGATACCCGACGCTCTTCCTTTGAAACAGCCTCTGGCCTTGCGAACGGGAACAATTCTCGCGAATTTAACAAAAAAGTAACATTGAAATAGAATATTTAAAAAAAGGAAAAAAAAATAAACAAATAAACAAATAAATGAAGTTGGAAAAAAGAAACGGAACGGATTAATTCATGAAAGGGACAGAATTAATCGATCAGCGAGTAGTCGAAGGAAACAGGGAAACGAAAGGAAGGAATGGAAGCTGCTTTTCGCGATCCACCGAGCTCGACATTACGATCTCACACCTGAGCAGGAGAGCGTGCCTTTCGTGTCGCGCGGTAACAGATCGTTTCCGGCGCGCGTAGAGCCTCGGCGTACCGCCACGCCGGAAGAATTATTCAATGGCGTACTCGCTAACTGCGACTACTCAATAGATCGCTTTGTGCCGATCTACCAGCAAGCGAATTAAGCCTCTGGCCCTCTGCTTCCCTCGAGATATCATCTGTACAACGGTTCACCTGATTTCGAATATCGACGCCTAGGTTTCACTCGAACAGAGCTCTCGGTGAAAACCTAGTTTCTAGTACACTATTCTACTCGTTAATAGAAACGAAATAACTCAGTCGCGAATTTTTTAACCAAGGAAACCCAGAAATTGAGCTTCCGGGCGGGTTTCGCGATAAGATTTATCGCGTTACGTTGCTCGAGCTGTGTATACCGATACTGGTGTACACGGCATAATAACACTGTTGAAGCGAAAAGTAAACGAGCACTTTCTAATCTTCGGTATGATTATCGTGTCTCGTTCCATTTCTAGAAGGCGTTTCTAAATTTTCAAAAGGATCGACCGTTCGTTAAATCTAATTATACTCGAAGCTAATAAAAATAAAGAAAAACGAGATACAATCGTAGTAACAATTGAGCGAATCTCGAAACACTTCTCGCGAATGTGGTTGAAAATTGCTGGTAATGTCGGTTGAGCGGACATTTCGGTCTATTTCCGTGGAACAGGAGGCAAAAGACGCGTGTTCACGGGTGTGGGCACTCGTCGAGGTGGCGTGCACAAAGCTGACACGTGTGTCCCCTCGGCGTAAGTGTACCAAAGGACTCCAAGGGAAGACGAAGTGGAAGAAGAAAAAAACGTGGTCACAGAGAACACAACAAGGTGGAGCAAAAGGTGGAGGGTGAGGAGGTGGCGAAGGAGGAGGACGCACGGAGGGAGTTCGCAGAGTTCTGGCTGGGTGAACACACGTCCGGTCATTATCGGAGCTTATCTACATGAGCACACCTCAAACGTACCCAACCAAACCTCGTACGTAGCGAGAGCCTCGCGGTACCATTGTGCTCTCGTGTTTATAGACCGCGTCTCTGTCTCTTTGGTCGAATAAAAAAATCGTACCTCGATTTTCCGTCGATTTCTTTCCATAGAACCTACCGATGATCAATCGGTCGCTGAATCATCCAAAGTAGCCAAGAACCGTTCTTAACGAGGTCCTACGAGTTGCAAGAGTTGGACTTACCTGAAACAGAAAAAAGAATTTAATTGAAAAATTAATTCTTCGGGACAACAAACATTTACAAACATTTACAAAGATTACAAGCTTCCTCGAGTCTATGAAAATTCGAGAGACCTTTGAAATAAAATGTCGAAGACCTCGAAGAGAGACCAAAGTCGCAGAGGAAGACCTCTGCTCCACTTTTGGCCAATTTTCTACCATCGTACCATCGTACCATCCTCGTGTGTTCTTACGACTTTCCTGGAGGAGTTCAAAGAAAAAGAGGGGCCACGGAGGCGAAGAAAAAGGCCGGGAGGCGAACGGGACGACGGGGAAAAGGGCAGAGTCTAATTTCGGCTGTGCCGAGGCGCGCGGGTGCATTTCGTCATCGTGGTCGTTGGGTTACGTCGACGTATCGCGAGCAAGTGGAACGACGTTGAATCGTTTTCGAGGCACAGAGGTCAGCCACGACCTGCACGAAGAGGGCAGCAGCGAGAGGTGGAAGTACGCTTCGGTGCTCCCGGTGTAGCGACGAGTCGAGCCGAGTCCAGAGTCCAGTTACAAAGCTGGAGACTCTGTTCGACTGGTCGAGGACTCGATTCTTTTAACGAGTCGATCAGAAACTAATTTTGTTACGGAGACACCGTATGACATAGTGGAGGACTGTTCTGTAAAATCGATAATAATGCATTAAGTTTCGAGGTTGTCCAGGCAAAATTTCGAGACAGAATCCATTGAATTAGGAATATGGTGTTTCTAATTTTATGAAAGTTAAATCGTAATACAATACGGACGAAAGAAGGGAATATATTATACAATTCACCTTCCCCTCGTTACCGAGTGAATCTAAATACCTACATGTGTATTTCTTGGAAACATCTAGCATCATCGTTCACGATCGCACGAACGAACCACATAGCCAGCCTTTCTGAAACCTATCCGCATAATGAGTGCGATATGGCGGCAACAAAAGATCTCGTTTTATCGCTCTCAAACGATTCTCATATAAGAAGAATGGTTATCCGGAGAACAATCAACCTTACAACTACCATTCTAAAGATCGCACGATCCCACCCAAAATCTCACACATTCACCATCGCAGGAAGAATAAATGCAAAAACAATCGCCTTTCGCGACTATGGTGGTCGATTCGTGAAATGAATCGCATCGTTTAAAGGAAAAAAAAAAAAAAAAAAAAAAAAAACGAAGATGATAATCGTATAACGCGACAAGTCGCAGCAGTTGCGACTTGCAAACTGCTGCTGCAAGAAACAACCGAAGAGAAGAGAAACGAATTCGCATGCTCGACATAAATAGGCTTTTTTATCTTGGATCACGGTCGGAGTTCGTGAAAAATCGTCGGCAATCGGCGATGCGTGAACCTGAAACGGCCAGGGGAACAACAGCACGGGTAAAAGAGGTCGTCGTTGCGCGTTCCTGCGCAACCTCGACCAACGATGGCTCCGTAACATGCCGAAACGCGTGTACGATGTGCCGTACACAGCGTTATCTGGCATTGTCTTCCTCCCTTTCCACCAGAGACGACGCCATATTCCGCTCGCCTACCTCCTCAGAGAGACTCCTCCTGCCGCGGTTTAATTAACGATCGACGAGCTCGATGCTCGATCGACTGCTCCTTGTTTGCATACCCGTTCCTCTTGGCGCTTTGATCTTTCTGTGTCTTCCTTTCGGATACTTCGGAGAGAGTATCGAGTTTCAAGACGTTGAGGTTCTATGGTGAGATATTGGTATTAAAAAAGTAAACCTGGTAGGTTTAAACGAATTTTGTAAAAAGATATACGGACGAAAGATTGTTCGATATTAAATTAATCTCATAACAGACAATAATGATACTTGAACGATCATTTTTTATAAGCGTCACTCTATAAAGAAAGCCATCGAAAACTAAGATTTAAGATCAAACCTGTGCCATTAAATTACGAGCATTAGAATCTCTATCAAATGATTATTTATTTCTTCGCAAAAATAAAAAAAAAAAAAGCAAAGAAGGATTGTCCACTCCAACAACTCCTTACCGGAACCAGCAGCAATCGACAAGAAAGTCAGCCTTAATCGTTTCCCCGACGATCGAACGGCCAACTTCCGGCGCCATCGATCATTCAGCGTCTCGCGACTCAACGCCCCTCTTATTTCCTCAACGAAACTGCACAAACGTCTGAATGGTCTGTAGACTGGCCTGTTTTTTCCACGCACGCCGGCGGAAACAAGCGTGCGCCGTGAATTAAAAATGTAATAGTGTTCGCGCTTGCACTGTGAATTGGATCGGTAGCGTGAAAAGGAAAACGGGCCAGTCGCTCGCTCAATGAAATCACTGGTTTGCGCAACTCGTTCACCCGCGAGTGATTCCAGCACGTAAAAACTGGAATTCTTAGATATGATTTAGATAACTGAAAATACGACTAACGAGGGTTCGATTAACGCCACTGCCCCCAGAAAGGCTACCGTTGCCCTTTCTCTGTACGGCGTGGAAAATGCGCGGAGGTGGAAAGCGTGAGATAGTGCGTTGGCGGTGACGCACGAAAATCGACTACCGATTCATTCGCGAAACCGTGTCACGATCGAGCAACGAGCAACGAGATCATTAATGGAGCGTGAATATGAAAGGATCGACCTTAGCTTTCATTGACGTTGGTGCTTGGTTCGATCGGATGCCGGTTCTTCGTGTTCGAGCTGTTTCACTGGCCGATCTCTTGAATGAAAGGTTCAACGGAGATCCAGACACTGTTTTCCTTTTATTTTTTTTTTTCCTCGATTGTTGTAGAAAATATTAACAGTCGCATTCAATGGTAAAAACTGTTTTGATCTTGTCGGAGAATTTTTGACGAATCGAAATCACTTTACAAGATCCGTATAAAACGAAGAAACGAGGGAACGAGGAATTGAAATTGAGCTGTGAAGGTGTAGACGCAAAGGTATGGCCGGCATTTCACGACAGACATGCGAAGAAGGAACAGAAGAGTGTCTCCCGCATGCGAATAATGCCAATAAACGACCGGCGAATACGAGTGGGGTGAAAGCAGCGACTAATGATAGCTCCGGGCAACGATTAGCGCCTCCGTCGATCCCAGGACCGACTGTCTTCGATGCCTGACGGCGATCAACCTTCTAAAGGCTTATTTGCCTCGATTTAATTAATTGCCCCTCGGCCTATCCTTTCTGTGGACTGGTACTTCGCTAGAGAGGACACAGAACGCACCGAAAATCGCTTCGATTATTAGCTACGCTGTCGAAGAACGGGTTTCTCCTTTGCCTCTGACAGAGATCAATCGAATCTTACGCGATATATTCGACCCTTTTACTTTTCTCTTATTTCCAATTCTAAAAGCTTTCTTATTATCACAAAAACACCATCCATCTTTTTCCAATTTTTTCTACCATATGCTCCATAGCATCTGCTACAGATTCAATAAAGATCCAATATAGATCCAATACTGAGCTATCCCTTAAAAAGAAAAAAAAAAGGAAAGGAAGATCATCGAAAGACGAGTATCGTCGGAAAGGGGTTGAAAATCCGAAAAACTGTTGCGAGGGTGAGACCATCGGCGAGTCCACAGGCCGAGAGAACGTTGGCAGAGTGGCGTAGGTAGGTAGGTAGGTAGGTAAATGACGTATAGATGCGTATCACGCACAATGCACGCCCGTGGGAGCCTGCATGCATTCGCTCCCACGCCGGTTTTGTCTGGACGGCCGACAGAGACCAGCCCTCTGTCGCTCCTCAAACTGCTACAAAAGGGTTCTCATCGCTCACCTGCGAGGCCCGTTTCGCCAATCCAGTTTCCCGCGCTCAGGATCCATCGACGAAACCGGCCTCGACATGACGAAACGCGTAGCGTCTCTCTGTACGTCTTTTCAGAATTATTCGAGGAATTATACGTCTTGGTTCAGAGACACGCAAGAATGTTGTGTTCCGAGGTATCGACTGTGACGCGGTGCCGCGAACATGTTCGTTGATGACTCTATTGTAGGCAAATTAGAGGATCTCCATTTTTTCCTTGTGACGAGGCAGCATTGTTTTACCGCGTGGAATAATTGTTCTCCAAGTGATCTTGGTATTACGTTAAAAGAGTCGGCAACGTCGAAATTAGAATTAATAAAGCTGAACTTATATGTTTTTTTTTTCTCTTTTTTTTTCTTTTCCCAGGGATGGAATACTTCAACTAATTGCACGCTGCTCGTAGATTCAATTTTCCTTTCTTTCGTAAGGAATCATCGACACGTTCAAGGTTATTTTTGCGCCACGAAACAACGCACGGAGGTGCATTAGCATCGCTGTGAAAGGCAGGAACGGTTAGCTAACGCGTAGAGGGCCGGTAACCGGGTGGTTCGGCGTTTACAGGAGGCATAAACGTCGGCAGGGTTAAAAATATAAAAGAGGAACAGGCAAGGGAAGCCGCGAGGAACGCGCACGTTCGAGTTCGAGTTCGAGTTTAAGTTCGAGTCCGTGGCGGCTCGTGAAAATAAAGAATAGCGGCGGGGAGAGAGTGTACCGACAATAAAACGGAATTCGCAACGCAATATTCGTTTCTTATTTCGCAGGGATTAATTATCTCTCTCTCGTGTTTGGTGTACAACGTGTCTGCCTTTTAGGCACGAAAAAATCGTGGCGAGGGGAAAGAGAGGGAGGCGTTTACACGCGAAACAGGAGAAGGCTGGCCGACTGAACTTCGCCTAATGGATTAATTAATGGCTTGCGTGCTTGGACGCCACGGACCATTTTATTGCCGGTCGCGTTCTCTTCTTCGATCGTGAAGACGTGACTGACCTCCAAACGGCGAAGGCCAGTGAAAACTGCATCCTCGTCGTCGTCAATTTTTATCCGCGATGATTACCTTGTCGTCGATTTATTTGGACCACACTTTTGTTACTTAACGGGTTTGAATGTCTGCAAACATCCTTGCGCCAGAAGAGTAAAGACTGCTTAAGTAAGACTGTTTCGGTAACTCGAGTAGTTTTTTAACCATAAACGTTATATCGGTCTAAAACCTTCTGACTTTCTAAACTACTCTCCCATAAGATAATAACCGTTTACGATACGAAACAATAATAAAGGAAACAAGCCAGGCGTGCGTAAGGGCTGCGCACCTGTGACACATTCTCACGTGCGTCTGTCGAACACCTGTAACACTGGCCCGTACCGGCAGGAGCCAACCCTAGCGTTTCCAATTTCCCACACGCCCGGACTGTTTAATAAGGGACAGTAGCTTGCGAGGAAGGGTGTCGATTGCGCCAACGGTTGCTCGTAAATTAAATTCGACCGAGCTAACGTGCATCCCTTTACTCTTTTATCTTTCCCTCGTTGCGCTTCCAACCTTCCAAGCTTTACATCTACCAAAATAAATACCTAACATTGGTCCAATAAATGAATACAAAAATCATAAACTTCCAGTGCTCGAATCCTTGCCAACGTTCGTAAAATAAGATGAAAAATAGGGAATAATAAAAATAAATAGTTCCTTTTAACGAGACCTGAAATTATCTGAAAAATATTCACTGTAACGATGAGAGGAGACAACGTTACAACCCGAGCGTTTCGTATCGGCGACGCACAGTCGGTGGCACGAGGGGACCAATGACGTCACCGTGTCACGCCTCGGCGGCCACCTGTTCCGCCATTAACGTTAGCCTGGCTCTGTTATCTACGAGGAACAACGAAGGAATCCACGCCGAGACTCGTCTACAGGGGAGAAAAGGCACTTTCCAGCGAACACGGGAACGCAATTGTCTTCTGCCGCACATTAACATGATGGCCGCCATTCGAACGGCATATTTCGGCAGACGTTCGTCTGCCTCCGGCCCCCTGGGTCACGCTTCGTTGCACGGCCAACGTCGCTTTGTTCCGAATACGACCGGGATTAACTGTGCGCAGTTTTAGTACGGACGGTTATATACTCGGTTAACATGGGTTTCTTGGCGACGCGTATTATTTCCGACGAACGAGACACGATAATGATAAAAAGATGGGGAATTACTTGTCAATCGTTCTTCCTTGCTTGGGAGTTGATTAAAAAACGTTTAGACGTTATGTAGTTTGTAGTTAATATTATAGTTTGAACCACCACAGTCTCAGAGCTCTGGGTTATTCTTTTAAGTATAGGATGTTTCATCGTGATACAAAAATGATGCAAACTAAAATTAAAAATTCGTATCGGAAACTTGGGAATTTTTTTTTTCACAGACCACCATCGTTACGTATCGTGGAATTGGAAATTATTTTTCTTCCTCGTCCTGTGCTCAAAAATTTCTCAAATCTAAAGATAACGACGAAGACGATTCATCGACGTTCTTCGACAATTCCAGAAACTAGTTCCATGGCACGGTTATCGTGTCGTTTCTCGAACCGTCTTCCTGTACTTGAAAATGTATCGCGTGGAAAGCGACAACAAGCCTCCAAGAGTGATACGGCTCCCCGTTCCGAGTCGGCCCGATGAACACGGTCGAGGCTATCTTGTACTAATTGTTTTTAATAAATTTTCCTCTTACATGCTCCGCTGGATGCAACGAGCCGCGGTAGCGTGTTCAGCGTTCTTAACCGCGGAACGATTTACATTATTTAACCCCAATCCTTTGGACATCTTTGGATATTTTAATTAAACATCTCGGATAACGGTAATGTAACTAAAAAACCTCTGTGCAACCTTTTAAATGGACACTCTGTGTTTCTTATGTATGAAATTATAAAAACGAAACCCTGTTCCTAATCTCTGAAACAGACAAAAGTTGCGACGTTCCCATTTCCGAGCCACGCGAGCTGTTTACATCTGCGACAGGTGCAATTTTTCGTGGAGAGCGTCGCTCGTAATCTCAAAAAGGGGCCCCATGCAACCTGCTGATTGTACAACGAAGTCTTTATAAGTGACAATGTGGCTCGTTATGTATCCCAGTGGTCGGCGAGATCGAAGCAGATACGGATACAAACGTCACGAGCAAACGCGGAGACGTCGATTGACGCGTGTTATCCGAATATCGAACGGCGCTGTTCATAAAAATACTTGTACAGGTTGGATAATAATCGTGCACGTTTCTTCGCGATATCTTTTTCTGCGCGCAGCGATGGTTCGACCGTTCTCAATCATAATTCCTATCGAAAAATAATTTCTGAGACAAAGTAGCCCAACAGAGGAGGGTTGACATTTTGTTTGTTTTCTCTTCTCGGAACACAGCTCCGAAGGAAAATAACTGCTCCTCTTTATTAAAATTTCTAAGGAAACAGAAGACGAAGACGCTATTACGGTCCATTATAGAGAATATCGATTCCAAGGTCGACTCCATTCACGGTAAACGAAACTTAAAAATCCATTAAAGAAAAATGGAACAAACTCGCGGAAAGAAAACGACAAACGAAACGGGAGACAAAGGAAGGAGAAGGGTGATGGAGGAGAGAAAGAAAGAGGAGGGAGAAGAACGGAGATGAGAGCAGAGAAGGGAAAAGAGCAAAGGAGAGAAGAGAAGAGAGTGGAGGAGAGGAGAGAGGAACACAGGATCATCGAGGATTGGACAAACGAAACTCCTCCCGCGTTATCTGCGTCCAACCTGCACCCACGCATCAATTCACCGCCGCGAGAGGCAGCGAGAAGCAGCGAGAGGCAACGAGAGGCAGCGAGGGGCAGCGAGGGGCAGTGAGAGGAGAGCAGGGAAGAGAGACAGAGTGAAACTAACAGCCGCGTCGAGCACCGGAGAGAGAAAAACCGATCCTCCACCATGTCTCGCATCTTTGTAACGCTACCACTGATGTCGACTGGCTGCCATGACCTCGCACGATTCTGGCTGACAGTGTGCGTCGTGCAAATTTGTTGCGCAGCGGGAGAAAATGGCGTGTTGTCAATCTTCGGTCGATTAACACACTGGAAGTAGAAGTAGGGATTCTGTTGCAAAATAATCCTCGTAAGAGAAGCGAAAGGACTTCAAGTTTAACCCTTTGCCCTACAATCACGACTCGTGGCACAGATTGTGTTTTATAAACTTTAATTCTAACTTTAACCTGAATCTCACTCCACGATATTGAAAATTATAAAATACAAAATACTTTGCATTTCACACAACGTTGAAGCTGCGAATATCTATTGCTAATACGTACGGATATTGAAAGAGTCGTAAGGCAAGAGATTAATTATAAACCTGTGTCAATTTTTATTTCTACCCAGGTTGGTGCAATGGATGCGAGTACAAGATTTAGGTATACGGAAATGATTTTGCAATCTTTTTAGAGTTCAAAGAAAAAATACCGGGAATAATTTTCTAAATTCCTCCACGTCACTTTGCTATACCACGAAACAAATTTCTACGATCGATACGAATCGAGAAAAGGAATCGAAAGAGACAGAGGGAAACGGAGAAAGAGAAAGATCGTGTCGCATCGAGGATACAAATCTCGTCGGAATAAAATCCAGGAGGTCTGACTGCGAGAGCTAACAAGGATGATTCGAGGTTGCCCACGTTAAAAGCCGGCTAATTGATTGAATTTATGTTCAGGCTGGATAGAGAGCACCGGCTGGAGACATAGCCGGTCGGCCAGCTTCCGTAAATTCAATAAATCCTACGCCGAGTCGAGCTGCTCGGACTCTTTATTTGCTCTCCGCGAAACTTACGAACCTTGGACGAAGGTTTCCTTTTATTTCATCCAGAGCATAACGCGATTTCTTCCCCCCGTAGAAACAATTTTCCCCGGAAACCCCCGATGGAAGGAATTGTTTCATTCAGGTTACTCTTTAGTCTTGTTTCTTGGACGCCTCAAATTGATTCTGTCTCAAGATTCGCTCGATGCAAACCTCAGTGGCGCGTGTTGGTATCGAGCCACCGTATAAATTGAATTTCAGTGCCCTCGGAGGGGAAACAATTGGATTATCTCAAATCTCAAGCTCACTTTTTATTAATTGCCTTATCCAGATGATGGAAAAATTTTTCTTAATCCTTGAGTTTAATATTTTGCTCAATTTTAATAAAATAGAGATTCTAATCCTTAAAGCTACAAAAAAAAAAAATTAATTAATTTCTGAGATTTAAGAATGAACCTTCAAAAGTTCTCAGCATCCACGATCGCTACGTATTCAAATGTCGTCCTTGAGAACGAGAAAAATTCCCGGAAGCTTCCCCAGGCAGGGTGCCTACGGAGCGCTGCGCCATTGAATGCAGATGAACGACGCAGAAATACCGGAAGAAACAGTAGTGGGTGCCAGAAATCAAGGCTCAATTTATGGCTCATTGAACGCGACTTTTCTAGGGTGGACGCGAACGAATGGAAAAGTTGGATGTTCGCTTGATGGCAAACATCGCGCTTGTACCGTTATATCTGCCCCTGGGCAATCGGCTACAATCCGATTGTGCCTCTTGTTTTTCCTGCTCGTTGCTCGGCCAGTTCCTCAGCAACCTCGAACCTGTTTCACGAGTGCTTCTGCCCGCGTTCGAACGCCTCGCGCCTAGCTACGCTACGATTCGAGACTGGATTTTCAGCGAAAATCCGAGAACTTGTGAGATTTTAATTTCAACCATAACGCTTCTACTTTTCTCTTCTCGATTGGAGAAAAAAAGTAAAAACTCTCAGATACTGAATGAAAAAATTGCAAGGATAATCCTAGTTTTTATATTAGGAGACATCGATAAATGGATGAATTAAATTATAAACGATTATTATTAAAATCATTTTGGTGGTATTGCTTTGAAAATTGAACTGAAACTATTATCAAAAATTTAGCGATAGAATTAAGCGACGAATGCAAGTTTAGACCGATCGAGAAGGAATCTAAGAGTTGGGATATGTGAAAATTTCCAACTTGCTGGATTCAACAAGGTTGCCTCGAGTCCGGTTAAGGCTGCAACCCACCGGGATTATTGCACCACTAAATTGCGCGTAACTGTATCGAGCACGCCACCCAGATTATACGCATTAAGATCCTCCATATTAGATTACCCAGAGCGTATCTCGAGAACAAGATCAAGGTTGCTGTTATTCGTAGGAAAAACGTAATTGCGAACCAGCCGCATAACTCATCGGCTCATTTCGTTTTTCCTTAGGACTTCTACGCGAGCTACAATTTTTAAGTCACAAAAATAACACCTCTACCATCGAAGAATCACCCAATCTTCCTAACTATAACACACGAAACATTCACCGCTCAAGATCCGAAGATTTTTTAAAAAGTCGTACGAACTTCCATGCATCGACTCATTGTTATTTCATCCACGACTCGGACCGGTGATTCGATTGCTTTTATTTCCCTTCTTCGGCCCGTTTCCTCGAAGCAGTAAAGCTCTGAGCTAGATTTCCGAGAAGAAATCGTGGACATCTTCGAAGTACCCTTTCGGCAAGGGCCGTAATTACCTGGTAGCCAAGCAAGAACGATTGGGGTAGCGAATCGTTGATGAGCACCGAAACTTCGTGCCGATCCTCGACTTTTAATTAGCTTTTCACGAAATCGAGTCGTCCTTAAGGGAAGCCAGACACGCGAACCGGCGCGTCTGCTTTCAGAAACAACTGGAAGGATTTTGAGACACACAAACACAGCCCAGTTTTATTCTTTCGCAAAAGTTCATTCACTATGCTGCTATGTTCCTCAAATTCTTTTCGACTTAAACGCGCTCTCATTTGACTAAAAACATTGCTAATTCGGATAAAAACGCGCGTTTAACATAAATTTGAAAAAAGGAAATTGTGGATATTGACAAGAGCAGTTTTATATTTTTCTTAAAATCAGGAAATTTTTTAACGAAAGAAAAACTTAATGCAAAATAAAAAATAAAAAATTGTAACGAAAGAATACCTATAGACAAATCTGACGAAGAGTATATGATTGAATTCTCAAAGACCTTGAAGATTAATTAATTACACCCTTCAAAGGCGCTCAGAGCGAACAGCCATCATCGAACGAACCATTTCAAGGTCCCTGGAACGCTTCATGCTCGCGGATAAGTAGCCACGGTAGGCTCGAGAGCACAAGTGGCGAAGTATAACACGCTTAGAGTCGCAAGGCTGCGTACACACGGTGCAATATCTCCCGGTGGATTTTTCGTGTTCCACGTGTTGCGCACGAAATAACACCGACACGTAGAACGCCCCAAGGGGCACTGGTGAATGGCCTAGAACGCGCTCTGGTCCGTTGCTCCTATGATAAATTTCCACCCGTGCCGATTTCCGGTTTCACCAGGGAAACGAACGACTCTGTCGGACCGAGAGCGCTGGAACATCGAGCAACAGGTTGCGTGGACACCGTACACATCGGTTTCCGTTTCGTTCAACCCTAAACGTTGCTCCGAATTTTGGGATTCGACGAATTTTAAGAAGATTTTTAGTTAACTTCGAGATATTGTCAAGGAAGAAGTGTATTTGTAAGCGATGTTCTTGGAATAAAACGAAGGTCTCGTTCGCATAAAATATTTTTATCGTTCGAAGAACAAAACTCTCGGTAGCTTGAAATGCTTTCTCAGACGAAGCTACTTATTTCGACAGAGTTTCTAGCATCGACTGAACACTGTTATCACGTCACGACTATTTGTTCTTGGTCCGGTAGAACAATTATCCGGTTAAATGGAATACCGCATATAACAGTGTAGCAAACTAATCTGGTACTTTCAGTAGAAACTCCGATAGAAGCATCTAGTTGTTGGATGCGAAGCACCGATTAGTGAAACCCCCTTATTTAACAGAGGCGAAAGTCTCTGCCGCCGATTCAAGGGAATTATTTGACGAACCGTCTATTTTAAGGCGGTCTAATAAAAATGTGACAATTCATTCCACCAGCCAATCTTATCCCAAGAATCTAGCACGCCTATAAACTCGAGCATTTATTACCAGAGGATCACTGTGACAAAGCGATCCAACGAGAACGCAACGAAATCGCTACGAAATATTTATCAGATGTCTATTTCGGTGGGTAGCTTAAAAGCGAGTAGAATCCGTCTTCGTTGACAGGACCGTTCGTCTGAACGACGTCGGAAGAATCGATGCATAAAACGGGTGCGTGGATCCACGAGACACTTGACGAAGGACTCGAAGAGCTGTGGTGTACGCGTGTGCACACGCTAAGTCGATCGGAAACGAGCTCCGTGCGTCAGGTGCTAAAAATCGACCACATTCTTGACGAGTTCGAGCAACCTCCCCCTTCCAGCCTTTATTCCGTCTCTCTTTCCAACTGACGCAACAGAACCGAGCGACTTTTCGATATCCCGGTATCTCCCTGGTATGCGAGAACGGCGAGCAACCGGAGAGATATTCGCGCTGCGGCTACTGCGGATCTAATGAATGATCTTGGTCGATTCAATCAACGTACGAGTGAGATACCGGTACTGCAATACACGTAACTAATGGTACCGTATCGATTTCGAAATCTGCGATTGTCTGAGAAAAATCACGGCTGTTTTCTGTAAACAGGGACATTGGATATAAAATAGGAAAGACAAAATGAAAATAAGCGAGCTAGAAAGGTGATTCAACTATTAAAAAATAAATTATCCCGTTGTCCGATTAGCGCAAATTTTTTAATCAGTTTAGAACAGAAAATTCTCTTCTAAAATCGGTACCATCGTCACCAAAGCGATTCTCGTTAAACTGCTATACGTTTCTTTTCGTTTTCTACGCGATTCAACGAATACTACACACATCTATCTTTAGAACTCGTTAATTGATTCTCGTTATCTACATATCACGATGATTACCTGTTCGTGTTCACGGAGCAACGAGATGAATCGTCCGTGATAAATCGGTAGTTATACGTGTACGAAATTAGTAGACGAGAATTGTGAATGTCAAAAGTGGCTGACAAAGATTCTCCACTTTTGTCCTTCGCCTATTAACCGATACGAACGAACGTTATAAATAGTCGCGTAATAGATGCTCTTCCGTCGATCGAGTAAGTCTCCCCCTCGCGCGCGATTATTTCGTCTACTCACTGCCAGATGTCAATTTGGCAGCCGAGCCCTGCCAACAGGGACCACTCATCGTTGCCAGAACCTCGGAAATTTCATCGAAACTTGCGTAACCGAGCCGTGCACAAAGCATACTCGTAAATTTACGCCGACTCGCGTACGATTCGAGATCTCCCTTCGTTAAGTTAAATTAAGATCTAGCAAACAGAAAAATTGAGGGAAAAAAAAATCGCGTTTATAGCGCATCGATACACGCACTTTCACTTTTGCAAGTTGTTAATTGATCGCCCACGGTTTATCAAGTCCAAATAAAACGCAAGAGTTCACCAATAACAAGTTTCTTCGACGAAGGGACGAAGGGACGAAGGTAGTCGCAGGTGTGCTCGCGCGCACGCGGCGCGTCATAAAGCACAAAAAACAGATAGAATACGTTGTACTCTCGAGGTCTCGTTAATTTTACGACGAGCGTGGCTCTTATCTCGTAACGAGGAAAAAGAAAACAGAAGAACGATCGTAAACCTAACGACCATTTTATCCGTTTAATTAAGGAAAAATCCATGGTAATTATTCAAGTTACTCGATAACAAAAACCAACTGAACGAATCAAATCGCGTACCATTCATATAGCCTTATCAAATACATAGGTTTTGTTAAAACCAAGTTTTGGTAACACGAATTTCGAACCACCCTGTACATCGCAACCGCTGCCACCGTGCACACCGACTCGAACATTAGGATCAGCTTAGCCAGAGTAAAACGTCCAGCGAAACGGAGCCACGAGAGAGGAAGCAGAGGTAGAGGCAGAGGCAGAGGCAGAGGCAGAAGCAAAAGCAAAAGCAGAAGCAGAAGCAGAAGCAGAAGCAAAAGCAGAAGCAAACGCAGAAGCAAAAGCTGAAGAAGGGAGAAGGCGAAGTGCTGCAGATGCAGCGGCGCCGGGGAGGGCAGAAGACAGAGAGAAAGAGGGAACCGGTAGGAAGATGTTCCACGGTAGGGAGGCGAGGAGGATCTCGAGTGAGCCTAAGCTCGTCGACTTATAAATAAATCTCGATCGCGTGGCTCTCCCCACCAAGATCCTCTTCTTCGTGCCTGATCTCTCTCTTCATCCTTCTGCTCCATCCTTTCAACCATTTCCATCCCCTTCTCGTTTCCATCCTTTCAATCCTCTTCTCGTTTCACCCTTTTTCTTGCTCCTTTTTCAGCCTTCTTCTCTCCCTTCTTCTTTTTAACCCTTTTTTTGCCCCCTGTGCATCTATCTTCCGTCTTTCTCACACGAGCGTCTTCTTACTCTGTTTCTTTCTGCTCCGTGTAACGCATCCAGAAGGCCTGTTTCTCGTTCACCACCGGCGTGCGTTCCTTGTCCTACCTTAAGCCCGGATGCCAAGACCGCTTCTGAAGATCGGGATCGGTACGCGTGGACGCCTTATACCCGGCCAGTATCTCTCGTATTATTTCCGTGTACCGTGCATACAAATAGAGGGATAATGTCCAAGGTGTTTCCGCGTTTCAACCACCTTCGCGCGTAGATATCCTTGGTCCTTTTCAATGTAACCTAGGATAAGGGAGAATTTAAGGAATCGTTTCTCGTTACATCCAATCCTCCGACTCGTTCCGCTCATTTAAAATAATCGTCTTGTTCCAGTATTCTCGTTCCGAAGTCCGTTTGAAACGATTAATTCGACCGTTGGGTAATTACTAAGCATCCTCTCGATCATCCATTTTAAGGTTTCGATCGCAGTGGTCTGATGTCACGATACGTGGATGATGCAAGGCTTCTGGCGCTATCTCTGCCGTCGAATCTTCTATTTGTCGCTTTGAATACGTGTAGAGAGAAATGTTACGGGGTTGTACAGGTTTTTGCCAGTCATGTAGACACCGTACTTATGCTCAGCTATTACTAGACGCTCCGCAAAAACCGTAATCTTACGCGATCGGATGTAGATGTGGCAATGGACAGTTTAGACTTAACTTCGGAGATAATCGCAGCGAGATAAAACAAGATTTGATTGTAGATAATGAGCCTATTATAGCATCGCATTATCCAATGCTCGACTCGAACGTCGAACACTGAATATCCTTTCCCTATCTAAATAGAAGCCACGGAGCGAAACAGGTACACCGATCGAGCATCTTCGTACGACAAATTACTTCCTATTCCTAACTTCACCAAGACCAACCTAAACCATCTTCACGGTAAATCGAAAACAAGTGTTCTCGGTATTGTACTCGGTATTGTACACGGCGAGACACAGTTCCAATATGCTTCGACTTTAATCATCGATTAACCCTCGGACGGCGGTTTCAACCGACTTGCTTAGACGCGCTAGACGCGGAGACAGAGCATTGCCCTGCTACTTAATGTTTACCTCCGAACTAAGCGATAAGGAGTAAGCGTTCGACAAATGAATACGAATTCTTTATTCTTTACTATTAATATGTTTTTCTTACTTCGATTCTGATATACTTTAGCGATATACTACCTGTTATAATAAACTGGGATATGCTATACGTACTAAAACGATCTTACTATCGGGTCATTTGTGACCCTGTATCCGCCGTGCGTACGGGTATAAAACTATCAGCTTTCCGAGGATTAACGCAACTACAGCCATCCGTTTGCCTCTTTCTCATCGAACTCTAAACATCGAACCCTGTTGGGAAGGGGCAGGATGATGAAGATTCGGCGACCAGCAGGCCAGACACCTGACAAAGCGTTACAAGCAGCCGTCTAAATAAATTGAAAGTGGTCAGATGTACGATCCGATAATGGATTGTAAAACGGACGAGGATGAAACGGGTACGGGGTCGGCGGCTTATCGTCGATGCTCTCGAACTGCTTGTGTTCGCTGCAACACCTTAAGCATAATCATTTGCATCCCGCCGTTATCGCAACAAATCGCCGCGAAAACCCGTTTCACTTCGCGTACAACGCGGGCCCCGTGTATAAAAGCAACGGTAGAGAAACAAGGAACGAGGCGGACGAGCGAGCGGCAACCAGAATACACGCTTCTTCGGTCTTGCTCGCACCGTCATGACCTTATACTTCTCGGGCAAAACCTGTTCGGCTTCCTCTGTGCTCGTTGCACCGTCCGCGACGCCTCCCGGCGGAATCAATTATTTATTTTGTTGTTTTATTTGTTTAACGTTCGGCTAGCGCGCTAATCAACGCGCGCCTTCGACGACGTTCGCGCGAGAGAATCGAGAGCACGGCGAGACGCCTGGCTGGGATGACACCGAAGAGTGGAAGCTGAAGTATGGTTGGTTCGATGACAGTGGCTTGTTCGATTTCTCTGGTTTTGAACGGTGAAGCAGGAGGGTGAGAAGCACTCCTCTGCGATTTATTTATGGAACACTGCGGATACTGGTCGCGCAAATCGCGACGACCAACGTAACATCGACCCTGTCTCGTGGAGATTAATAACGGAGCAGCTCTGAGTATTTTTCAGAGATCTGTTTCGAATTTTTGTTCCATCTTAACCCTTATGCGAACAACCGGATACTCGGGTGCCCATTTCTACGTTTCCATTAATAATTTGTTGCGTTCTCGCCAACACCGTTGCAAAACCCGCTCCGGATCCCCATTATTTGGATAATTTGCCTTAGTTTGCAATAAAAATTTATGCAAATACCCAGGTACACCGGTTATCCAATAACCGTAAACATTTTGGTTATCCACGTAAGGGTTAAAATACGCATACCGGTATCAAAATTTCTACCCTTTCAATGAGTAAAAAAAAAGAGAGAGAAAAAGAAATCGAAATCTTGAAACGAAGATCATCGAAGCAACCTTCGCATCGATTAAGATCACCCTAAAGAGGCCACACGACGGTCATTCAAGAATCCACTCGAGAGAAAGGGACAAGAGAGGCACACAGCTGGCTCGCGCCGGACGAAGAGGATCCGACGAGGCCGTGGATGAAACGGGAAGAGGAGGGACGAGAAAAGGACGAGTCGAAGGGGGGTAAAAAGGGAACGACTGGTCCAGAGCGGCTACAAGAACGACCTGAGGCTAACTGGTGCGTGCCGGTCGTGTGGCGAGTCGGGCAAAACCTGGTGGCAGAGGGGAAAACCGAGAGAAGTGGACGGATGGGTACTTCAGCCGCTGTCAACTGGTTTACTCGGCCACTCCTACGCATCAGCTGTCCGGCCGATCTCCTCTCGAAACGGTCTCTCTTACATAAGAACTGTAACGTCCCCGCTGTAACGATCCTTTGAAATTCCCGGCTACCAGACTTTCCTAGCGCACTCGAAGAAGCTAGGCGAAATATATTATCGCGTATCGAGTCGTTCCGAATGGTTTCCGACTCGTAAACTTTATACGGATGATGTTCGAATGACCAGTTTGATTTTAATCTAACACGTTCCGTGTCGCAGACGAGATCGCGCGGACAAAAGTCGCTCGTCTGCTCCGAGCTTTAAGATCCTAGCAATTGAGCAGGAGTGTTGTTTTATGTTATCAAATATCCTGATTTAACTTTTTCACTCGAATTTAAGACGTGTCAAGAATAAAAAGAAAAAAATTACTGCAATTAGAGAAGGAAAAAAAACGTAGCAAAAAGTACGTTTTTATCGAAGATGGGTTTTTTGTGAGATAACTGGTTCGGAGGAACGACCTCTCCGTTTCTTGCTCGGTCTCAGCCTAAAAGGAAACGAATTGGCTCTGTTGGTTTTCGAACATAAACACCGAGTGATTCAGAGAAGACGCTGACACGGGCTATCGGCGCGTATAGCCAGCGAATCGGGTACGATTAAACTAAATAAAGCCGTCTTCCGATCGTCACAAAAACTCAACGAATTATGGAAACTCTTTTTAAAAGACCCAACGTGCCACGGACACGCGTTGCCCGGTATAAATTATTGAAACTGTATGTACGAAGAATCGAGGAGAAGAGATGAATCGTATAATCGCACAGGCATGGATGTTTTGTAGGTGTTTAACGGAAACGAGCAAGCAAATTCATCATCCTGTTCGAGGCGAGACTCATCGGGCAGAATCCATCCTACCGGCAGGCGGATGCGGTTTTACGAGCAAGGTCCAGAAATCGCCACGATTTCCGCCAATCCAAGATGTCGTTCTTATCGCCGCTGTTACGCTGATAACGCGGCTCGAGCCAACCGCGAACGAGAGGAAACCTCGTTTCCCAGTTTATATAACGAGATTCGTACGTGGCTATCGAATACGCGTCGATTCATGGAGGAAAGTAGGTAAATTCGAAGAAAGCGATCACGGAGGAAGCAGAATCGTTGACCTCGTTATTTGGCAGGTTATTTCAGATGGAAATATTGTCGAAAACGAGGCCAATGAAGGAAAAAAAATCGGATGGAACATAATTTTTTGGAAAGTTTTTAGAAGCCGACGATTCGATAGGATGCGGAGGAGAGTCGCGATACAAAAAACTGGCAGCTCCTCCTATTTCCTATCTCTAACGAGACTCAGAACGCAATCGTTCACCGACAAGCCGTATTAATTTATGCAAATCGAACAGTGGCTAGGTATCGAACGGAGGATCGATGCGAACGCATCACCGACTAGGCTGGTTCCGTCGATTCCTCTTCCTTCTTCGACGCGATCCATGTTCCACTAGCCTGTTTGATATGCCTACGCGTTCGCGATATTGAAAACACGACGCACTGCATACCAATTTCTAGCGATTCGAGGAAAAAGCTGCAGGGAATAAACCGAATCCATTTCGATGCGATCGCTCGATCGTGTACAGTAGTGGCCACAGAAATTGCACCACCTTGCACCATCGTGCGAGCTGTTGATAATAGAGCCATGACCATCGAGCTGCGAAACAATTGATGTAAACAATTGAAAAACATGATTACTCAAAATTATTTAAAGATCACGTTAATACAATTTGGTATAACTACACAGTTTGCAACGCATATGGTGCAATTTTATTGGCCACTGCTGTACATTTCATCGAATAATCATAACGATGGAGAAATTTGATGTAATGATTCTTCGAAATTTCGAGACTTCATAATATAAAACTGATAAAAATTGTCAGGATAATTCCAAGACGGCGAACGCAATCATTAAGACGAAGCAGCATTTTGCTCGAGCAAAGAACGCTCTCCTCTATAGTTTCAACTTCGTGATCGATTACGAGTTCGATGTACGATTGGAAAGAAGAACACGAGCAATTATCGTAGGTCCGTGAAATTGCGATTTATCCAGTTTTTCTAATCCCTTGATGAACGATCGCATCGCGTGAAATCGAGCCGTCATGTTTTTGCCCTACGTTACAAAAAGGAACACAAAGTATACCTCTTATTCTCCGATGAAAGAAACGGTAGAATAGATTAAAAAAGGATTTTCAAGCGTCGAGACGAAAATTCGCGAGAGCAAAACGGTTCTCAGGGTTCGCAGGTGAGATAACAATTCCCAGGAACGCGGCGCGTCGACGTGCGCGAAAAAATAACAGGCTTCCCATAAGGTTCGACGAAAAATCGCGGCAAAAAGACCGACAAAGTAATTATCGTGATCACCCCTATATATCTGCTTCGCCGGGCGAAATTATCCGCGGCGTGTAATTTTCTGTGTCGAGGAGGCCAGCATGCTGGACTCGAAGCCGGTAGCGATGGCCTTTCGATTCTCGCTGTTGAAAATATTCGAACAATTCTACTCAACTTTCTTTCTTAACGCACAGAAAAATTGTACCAAACGATCATTCTTTAATTTCTAATTAAAAAATGGCTTAATTTGCGCACAATTTTTCTGTTAACTAAGAAATTGGATCGCAAGTTCATTTCATTGGAATATAAAAAAAAAATGTTTAAAATCGCTGTTTCGAAGCCATCGCTCACAGATCGTGCGCGTAAAATAAAGGAGCATGGCGGTTTCAGGAGCAGCTGAAAATTAATACGTAATTACAGCCATGGCTGGAAGAGAGCGGAGGGAAGCGATATTGAGAAACAGCGAACGAATTCCGAAGAAATATCCGGCATACAGCTCGAACAAACGTTGCTGGCAAACTGGTTCACGCGGAGAAAAAAAAAATTGATCACCTAATCGAGTATTAGTCAGCGCGCGATATGGAAATTGTCCGATAATACGCTACCTGAATCATTTACACGGTGATTGACCCTTGACAATGTCCATTCGCTACGAAATTTATGAAACGTACACGTACCACTCTTGGAATGCGCGACACTTGTGAATGAAACTATCGAGGAAAGGATTTTCGCGAGATAACCGGTCGTGGAATACGTCGAGGGCCGGAAATTGTGTCAAGAAAGTCACCACAGTACATTGATTACACCATAATACTCTGAACAGATGAACAACGGAGCATGGAATTGAATTGGAATATAAAAATTAAAATCAGAACAGAAGTATCTGAATGTTCGAAGAGTTCGCGAGTTTCCCAGACGAGGAAAAGTGGTACTCGGGTGAAATGATAATTTCCCCAGAGAAAAAATCGCGGGTAAGGACGGCCACGCGAGGAAAGGTGAGTTACACGCGTATACACGACAGTATGGTCTCGTGTTCGCGACGAAAGGAGAAAGAGGAAAGAAAAGAGGAGGAGAAGGGTGCAAGGAAGCCGAAGCGGAGAGTATCCTGTGCGCCGATACGACGAGTAGCGCGGCTAGTTTTTCTCTCTATCGCGGAGGATGAATGAACCCCGCAATTTGTTGGGAGCGAGGACCGAGCAATGCTGCTATCCGGGCCCCATTATCTCTATAATCTCTCGCGAGACCAGAAGCTGCGCTCCAATAGAAGCCTCGACCGGCAACAACTTAACCATAATATACCGGCACCGTATTCCATAAGGCAGATACACACCGTATAAAACCGAGCCGACCGAAGGGGCCTCGGAAGTGCGCGTCCACTGCTGTCTTCCTTCGATAGATTCACTGGTCGGCGTTGTCTATCGTGCT
Organism: Ctenoplectra terminalis; assembly: GCA_019453375.1. NCBI lineage: Eukaryota > Metazoa > Arthropoda > Insecta > Hymenoptera > Apidae > Ctenoplectra > Ctenoplectra terminalis. The sequence continues at coordinate 32,311 of SMSQ01006255.1, forward strand.
AGTATCTTTCGTTTTCTTTCGTATGCTCGTCGTAGATGAACACGTGGTGAAAGACTGTTACGAAATTAATATCGATAGGCAATGATTTCGTTTCGTTCTTACAAGTGATCGAGATATCGTCAGATCTGGCTGTTTTACGTTTCATCCTTTCATCCTGGTTCATAGATCGAGTTGTAGACGAATCGTAGTTAGTATCGATGCATTTTTGTTTCGCTACGAAAGATACGAGTGGCAGATGGTAACGCGGAAAAATTGAGACCACTGAAATTGTTCTGGAGAAGAATTTTCTATTAAAGAGAACCTTCGGTCCAATTTTTTCCGAGACTCGGGTTGGGTTTGTTCGCGGCGAAAAAGATAAAAAAAAAAGAAAAAAAGAAAAAAAGAAAAAAAAGAAGAAGACCGATTCCACCGTATAATTTGCGGGTATAGAGAATGCAACGAGCCGCGTCTTAGATCGCGGAGGATGGATTTAAGAGGGTAGGGCAGGCAGGCTCGTAACATATAAAGGGCGCAAGATAATCAATTACCCCAGCTACCGACTTCCCGAGAGAGCAATAACATCGGCCCGCTGTTGCCGGTGCAGGTCGTGTACCTGTTGCAACGGAGTATATTTAATGGTTACCCCTAATCGTCTACGCCCGGTCGTTACCGGAGCCTCTTTATACTTTTCCAGGAGAGAGACCAGCCCTTGTCCGAAGCGTTCCAATAGAAATTTCCCTAATTCGGTTCGACAGTGAAGCCGAAACATTTACGAGTCTTCCTCGAGAAACGATATGTCAAAATTGGGGGTAAGTTTTAATTGGATCGTGCCTACTTGAACGGAAAGTTCTGAAAAAAATGTAAAACTATATTATGGAAATATATAGTCTGGTTGTAAGAAAATGTTCATCCATCCTCTAAATTTTTTTTAATTTCTTACAAAGAAATCAATTACGTTCACGACAATAATAAGACTGGGAAGTGAAAAAGACCAAAACCCTTTCCGGACGAGAATCGATCGCCGATTTACCGCATAATAACATCGAAGGGGGTTGGACGAGTAGTCGATGGGAAACGACGCGACGCAGCCCGCGAGGAACAAATCTAAAGAAAGAGAACGTAGGCGTGTCCTCGTAAATTTAACAGAAACGTTCGATCGAACGAACGAGGTCTCGATATAAAACTTACCGGCGTATCATACTAATCAACGATTTAATAAAAGCTCGCCGGGCAAGGACGCGGCTCTCCGTTTCTCTCCTCTCCGGTAGCGCGACCTCTCCTTTCGAAACGATATATGCTCGTGGTCTCGTGCAGAGAAAAGGGAAACTGGAGAGTCGACCAGCCGTATACACGATAGCCGAACGCAGCTTAGCGCTGGCTCCCGTCTGGACGTATTAAAGCCTGATATTCCGCGGCAAACGTTAAGAGGCTCGAAATGGTGAATAAACGTTCGCTCGTAAAACGCGCGGCCAGCCGTATCTTCTAGGAGTAATGGCGCGTATGATACGCACCGAGTAGCTGTGCACCTCTCTTTACCCCTTCCGTTCGCCTCTTACTTCACCTATTGCTTTCGTTTCTCTACTTTTCTGCTTTCTTCTCTTTCCGTTCTTAACTCGTTCCCCCTTTTCTCTTTTTCTCTTTTTCTCTTTTTCTTCTCTCCCTGACTAAGTACTACTTCTTCTTCTTCTTCTTCTTCTTCTTCTTCTTCTT
>SMSQ01006266.1:2192-18966 GCA_019453375.1 Ctenoplectra terminalis
CAAACGATTGACTAAAATTTAACTGAAAATTATATTTGCACGGTTCTTTTACTCCATTTTCTGCAACAAAGCCGAACCAATTAGAAACCAAGTTTCACGATGTCGGTGCGGTGGAAAACTTAGAAATGTGCGATGTCCGAATTTTACGAGGGATGGTCAAAAAGAGTCCCTCTCAGAGGATTATGTCCACTTTCTGCTCTCTTTTTCTCCTTTTCTCTCTTTCTTCTTCCTCTCTCCTCTCTGGTTTCTCTACCTCTCTCTCCTCACGGCCTTCTTTCTCTCTCTCCTCTCTTGATTCTTTCTATTTTCTCCTCCTTCTCCACTTTCGGTCTTCTCTCTCTCTCTCTGCACTCAACTTCTTTCTCACTTTTTCCTTCCTCTCTTTCTCTGCTCTCTCTCTTTCTCAATTTCTCATCCTTCTCCCTTCTCAGCTTTTTCTCTCTCTCTCTCTCTGCTCTCTTCCTTCTCACTTTCTCCTCCATCTCTCCTCTCTGTCTTTTTTCTCCCTCTTTCTCCTGCTGTCTCTCTTTTTCCTCATTTTCTCTCTTTCTTCTCACTCTTTCTCTCTTTCTTTTTACACATTCTCTTTCTTCTCACGCTCTCCCTTTCTCTTCATTCTCTGTCTTTCTTCTCACTCTCTCTTTTTATTTTCACACTCTCTCTCTCTCTTTCTCCTCAGTCTCTCCCTTTCTCTCCATTCTTTTTTTTTCTTCTCACTCACTCTCTTTTCATACTCTCCCTTTCTCTTCATTCTCTCTCTTTCTTCTCACTCTCTCTTTTTCTTTTCACACTCTCTCTCTTTCTCTCAATTTCTCATTCCCCTCTCCCCCATACACTCTTTCTATTCTCTCTCTTTTTCTGTCTCCCCTCTCAACCCTCGCACGCTTTTTCCTCTCTCTCTTTTCTTTCTTTCCTCTCACACACTCTCCCAATTCTCACTCTCCTCTCTCTCACGCGCTCTTTCCCCTCTCTGTCTTCGCACTCTCTCTCTCTCTCTCTCTCTCTCTCTCTCTCCTCCCTCACACTCTTTCCTTCCTCTCACACTCTCTCAATTCTCAGTCTTTTCTCTCCCTAGTCGCGCTTTCTCTCATTTCTCTCTTCTCTCTCTCTCTCTCTCTCTCATTCTCCCCTTTCTTACTCTTTATCTCTCGCTCTCTCTGTATCGTACCTAATACGAAGCATACCGAAATTAGAAAAATAATTTTCTTTTTCTTTTTAACGAAACCAACGTTAAAAAGCGATTTAATTAATAGATATTCATATTTACACCGAATCACAAAAGCCTTCGTGACTCGTTCATTTCCAAACCTCTGTTTCAAGCAACAAATATTTTTGTAAAACAAAAATTTTAAAACTTCCATCAACGTAAAATCGTATTAACTAACCTTTTTATTATTACACGCTTAATCGAAAAATAACAATTCAGTGTAACAGAAACAGGAACGTAAATAAACGATCCGGAGAGCATACGTCGCGTGTAAACTTTGTGCGTAAAATCACATCAAAATGACAATCTCTGTGATTCGTTAAATATTTACTTTATCCGGATAAGTTGCTCATATAGATGGATCTTTGAATCGTTGATCAACAAACTAAGAATTAATCAAATATTTGATAATTGTACAAAGGATTGCTTCACAGATTATTTCCACAGTGGTTTGCAAGCGTCTCTGTAAACATGTATTATAAAATACCTGTGTAATTTGCCCAGAGCTTAAAGGATTTGCGGTTTCATGTTAACATGATAATTAGCGCCGACACACAGAACAATAATAGCATAAAATAAATCTCAAAGATTATTACTAATTCTCAAAATAATCCTTCCATTCGCAGCTCTATAAATTAATTCATGACCGACTATATTTTTCTCACCAATATTAAAAAAATATAATTACGATAAATATTGAACCGCGTTAGTTTAGATATTTTCAAACAAAAATAATATGAAGATAAATGCAAATATGCTACAAGAATTTATTTACGAAGATTCGGTTGAAAATTCATCCAATTTCTGTTTCTAAATATTGCAAAATATTTGATCTCTCTTCTACTATATTCTAATTTGATATACAGGTAGCCCTCCTACAACACGGTATCCTATAACACTGTTTCGCTCTAACGCGATAAGAAAATTGCGAAAACCTTTGTATTAGGTCGTCCCAAAAATTTCTTTCGTTTTATTGATAAATAATGGATGCATACTGTTAGGTTGGAAACTATGAAACGGGAGTTTTTTGTTTAGTCTGTGTTCAGCCGCGACTGAGAGAGATACATTGTAACGTGCGCTCGATATTTTTATTTACAAAGCTTAAAGGTATTCTTCTTACTCATTTTGTAAAATTTTTTCGCCTTTGTATCCCATTTTTATTTTATTTTTATCCCAAACCAGATGGAAACAAAACGCGATTTACATCTACTCTTCTCGTACGAGTTTAAATTAAATCATACCGCGGCTCAAGCTTCGAGAAATATTAATCAGGCATTCGGAGATGGATCGACCGATGAAAAAAATCCTCGATATTGGTTCGAAAAATTTCGTTCTGGCAATTTGAGTATCGCGAACGAGCCTCGAGGAAGACCACCGGCCCATATTGATAACGAGGAATTAAGGACGACCGTGGAATCCGATTCACGCACAACCAGTCGAACACTTGAGTCTGAACTAGGAACTAGTCGTACAGCTGTGTTAAAACATTTGCGTGCAATAAATAAAGTAAAAAAATTGAACATAGCTGAACACAGACTAAACAAAAAACGCCCGTTTCATAGTTTCCAACCTAATATTATACGAATTAGAGATGCATTCATCATGAGAGTTTTGGAAAATTAATTCCGAATTTTGTCTGCTTATTGGAGAAAAAATTACGATCGATTACAGTTTTTCACTTCGATTTGAAAATGTTTTAACTAATAATTACTGTAGATGGATCGTGGTGTCGCTACAGTAATACAGTAATCAAATATATATTTGGAAAGAAAGAAATACTAAAAGGCAGAATAATCTTAAGGGCTAATAGGTCGTGCACGTTCGACGGTTCCTAAACGACTCTGCCTCGTGGCCCGACTTTCCAACGGAAGTCGGGCTTCGCTTGTTTTTAATAGCACGCGCGGTCCTCCTATATTGATACATTATATATTATATGTTTTACAATATATTATTATTTTTTATAGGATTCATCTTGCTCTATTTTTTCCCTCCATCTCTCGTTTAACAAATAAGGTTAAATATTTATTTAAACGTTGCTAGAGGAAGTCACTGCGTGAAGATAACGAAAGAAACTTTCGGGACAACCTAATACAACACTGCACTTCTACAGCACTGAATAACACGATTTTTGTTTAACATATTTAAAAACTAAATTACCTTAAAATAATGTGACCTTGTAAGAACCAACGAACAAACCAAAATTACAAATTTTTTAAACAGGATAGAAGGTACAAAAAATCTAAATGAAGAAGAAGGTTCTCTCGTTTGATTTTACCGAGTAGTGACGAGGAAGAAATTTGTTAAATTCAGTATACATTAAATGAAAATAATATTTTTTGTTTTTTTTTTTCGTTTCGTGTTACACGTACATTCATATTTTTGATAAAAATGAAGTTGCTTGTGTGGAATTAAATGAAAAATGTTTCTTCTTATCCCTTCGCACTCCACGCGATTCTTTATCAGGGAAGAAAAGAAGTTTTATTTTGAACGGAAAAAATTACTATTCCCTGTGAAAGTACATGTTTTTATTCATTTTACAAATTTCCATTTTCCTCTCGTAAACGAAACATAAATTTTTAATTTTATAAATTATCATGGTGCGATATCTTTGGAAATTGAGCGTGATCGTGTTGAAAACAGAATGTCTCCGTAACGGAGCCAAATGAGCGCTAAGGGTTAATTACAATTCTTAAATCCAGTTAATTCCGCAATTTTGACAGAAAGGAATTATAATTTACGAAATAATTAGGTACAGACAAAATATTGGGTTGTCCGGAAAGTTGGTGCCGATTTTCGGTAGGTGCCATTAGAACACGTCTGAATATATCGGAACGATTGAAAACAAATGACACGCGTACATATTCTAAAGAGTGACACTTCAGGCATCTTTGGACAAAAGTTTAGTTAGGATATATTCGTTTTCGTTAGTTTTATACGCTTTAACCCTTCGCGCTCCACGCGATTCTTTTTCACCGAAGAAAAGAAGTTTTATTTTGAAAGGAAAAAATTACCATTGCCCGTGAAAGTTTTACAAATGAATAAAAAAAAAAGAAATCAGGGGAGACCCAGGCGCAACAATATGAAGTCGAGAGTGAAAAAACAAATTGTTCACATTTTTTCTGCGATGTTAATATAGCGGATAAAAAATTAACTTCGTTCGTGTAATTGTTTTCGAGGAACGTGTGTGTGTGTATGTTAATAAATATTTAGTCGATACGTATCGTTCAGTTCGAAAATGTATCTCAAAATTGGATATTGAAAAAAGTAGATGCAGCTCGAAATTGATTAATGCGAAGAAAAACGAGTTACGCGTTCGATTGGTCGCAGAAACAGAATACTGAGTGGTGTATGCACGTTATGGATGTTAAATTACAGCATTTCAAAGATATTAAATTGTGCCAAATTGCAATAAGAGTCGTAACTTCTGCGTTCTCGCAGGAGAATATTCGAGCTATTATACAAACCTGTGGTCGTACAACTCTGTTGCTAAGTTAGTATGATCCATGATACCGAACAGTTGATCCTATTACTTTCTCACTGAATATTCAATATCTTGCGGTTGTGTTTGCTTTCATTATTGTCTTATTATTGTTGGCTTTAGGTTTCCCCATCGAAGAAGCTATGTAACGTTTAAACGATTATTAGTGTACAACTATTTACGAGCAATAAATTGCAGAAAGTATTAAGGTTATAATTGAAACAGAGATAATATTGAGGAAAATAAATAGATTATATTATAAATTGATATTAACGAAATATTAATATTAATAAATTGACCCTTTATGGCACCTTGAAAGATACAAACTAATGTTTCTATATTTTAAAAAATTAATTTTGTTTAGTTATCACAGTACTATATTACTGTATAATGATACCACGATCCATCTACAGGAATAATTAGTTTAAAAATTTTTAAATCAAAGTGAAATACTGTAATAGATTCTAATTTTTTCTCCGACGAGCAAACAAAATTCGGGCCATAGAGGGTTAATATTTAGGAGAAAACATAATAGCATGTCGTTTGTGATATACAATTAAAAATTAAATAATAGATGAAAATTAAGGAAATTTAGTTTGAAAATTAGTACAGCTTTCGTGTTGACAAAATTAAATACTTTTATATTTAAAATAAATAACTGATATTTTTAATTTAGAATAACAGATCATGGATACTAAAAGAAAAAAAATTCAGAATAAATAATTACTCTTAACAAATAAATGTAGAATTAAAATTTTTTAATGATTAGGAGATTTGTTATTAACCGTTTCGCTCCTAATATTAAAATCGATATAGTTATTATTAATATAACATATTTATACGTATCAAAATTTAGGTACACTGTACAATTAATTATAATAAATTATGACACATCTAAATGAAGATAAAAATATTTAAATAAAAAATGCGTTCTTCGTAGAGAAACGGTTAATACTTAACTAGAAATTTTTCTTTATATTTTTCATATATTTTTTATCCCCATAAATCTTTCTATAAAGTACACTATACTTATGTTAATACGCTGCATACGATTTAAAGAAATTTTTATTTTTAATAGTTTATAAAATTGAACAATTCTCCTTTCCAATTCTACGCGATTAATAGTACCTTTCCTATGGAAGAATCTTTAGGTATAAATTGTTGTACCTACACGTTGTGTACTAACTTGATATAGCGTGCGCAACGGAATTCATCGAACCGAATTTTAATCTAGAATTCAGATAGCCAACATATCTTCAAAATCGATTTTCTCAGGAATGAACGTTGATATATAAAAGCTGTATCAGACATTTTCGTAAACTGTATCAGACAATTTCTCGTAGGACTGTTTTTCTTTTAGTCTTCGATAATTAAATAATTTAAAAATGACAATTTACAATAATGCAATTTGGGAGATTTTTCATGATTTTCTGTCAAAAATATAGATAAAGATTCGTTTTCCTTACATTATGTATTTTGTTTAAAAAACCTATCATTTTTATTTCTCAGGGTACAATTAGGTCCACTTTAATCGTCGATAGGTTCAGTGTTAATAAACATGTACACTACCGTCTGTAAGTATTTCATCACCTTCACTTTATTTAAAATATACAATACAAGTAACCCTCCTATAACACGGTAGATTGGTTCCTAGAAAATGCCGTGTTGTGTGAAACCCTGTATGAGACCCAGAGCCAGTACAAAAAGGGGGGTTACGTTTCGAAAACTTATTAAAAACAAATATTTTTTTTTTAATTCTACATAGATAACTTAATTTTTATTAAAAATATAAATGTATGTACAAGCGTGAGACACTTTTGTTTTCAGGCCACAAAGATAAAAAGAAATACTTTCCGCCAAACGTACGTGTTGTACAAAGGTTTTTGCAATTTTCTTATCTTGTTACAGCGAAACCGTGTTATAGGATGCTGTGTTGTAGGAAGGTTCCTGCAATTTATGAATCGTGTTATAAGATGCCGTGTTATAGGAGGGCTACCTGTATTTATATATATGAAATAAAGCATCTCAATATAATTTTTACCACCGTACTTCCCTCTTGCACTCATAAAAATTATGCTTCTATATCAATCACATAAATTTAGGTGTTACGGCAATAAATGTTCAACAGTTTTATTACACAGTTTTTTAGGATCTAGGAAACTATTAAATTCTCAATCTAAAAATTTGTTGATATCTGTCATAATTTTCAAGATATATAAGAAAATAGAAAAGCGCACTGGACGATTAAAGTAGACTTGTTTGTATCAAAGAAATAATAATGATAGGTATTTGAAAAAGTATCTATAATAAGGGTAACAATTCTTTCTATACATTTTTTACAAAAAGTCATAGAAAATCCCTAAAAATATATCGATGTAAATTTATAAAATTTTTATAAGAAATTACGAACCAGTCGTTTTGGTTAAGGGATGTTTTCACGCTGAAAAACCGAATATCAGTAGATAAAAAAAAATAGCGAGATATTTAGTTCGAGGTCCTCTAGAAACCAGCAAAGTTTCAAATTTTTTTTTTAATTTTTTTAATCAACGTCCCTTGTTATAAATTTTTTTATCCGATTCTTTATTTTTTTATCGGCCCGATTCTCTATTATTTTTATCTGACATTTTGTCAAATACTTATGGACGATAGTGTACAACAAAATCTAATGACCAGTAGATCTGTGAGATGTAAAACTAACGCCAATAACAACTAAATAATTTAATACTCTAAAGCAAATGAATTTACGTAAGAAAATTACAAATTTTATAGAAATAAATATCAAAAAAATTTAATGGATTATTCAGTTACAAAATATTATTACATATTATTAATTTTATAATAACAGAAATTTACAACCGAAACATTTAACCTGTTAGCTACGTAANTATATATATGAAATAAAGCATCTCAATATAATTTTTACCACCGTACTTCCCTCTTGCACTCATAAAAATTATGCTTCTATATCAATCACATAAATTTAGGTGTTACGGCAATAAATGTTCAACAGTTTTATTACACAGTTTTTTAGGATCTAGGAAACTATTAAATTCTCAATCTAAAAATTTGTTGATATCTGTCATAATTTTCAAGATATATAAGAAAATAGAAAAGCGCACTGGACGATTAAAGTAGACTTGTTTGTATCAAAGAAATAATAATGATAGGTATTTGAAAAAGTATCTATAATAAGGGTAACAATTCTTTCTATATATTTTTTACAAAAAGTCATAGAAAATCCCTAAAAATATATCGATGTAAATTTATAAAATTTTTATAAGAAATTACGAACCAGTCGTTTTGGTTAAGGGATGTTTTCACGCTGAAAAACCGAATATCAGTAGATAAAAAAAAATAGCGAGATATTTAGTTCGAGGTCCTCTAAAAACCAGCAAAGTTTCAAATTTAAAAAAATTTTTTTAATCAACGTCCCTTGTTATAAATTTTTTTATCCGATTCTNAAAGTTTCAAATTTTTTTTTTAATTTTTTTAATCAACGTCCCTTGTTATAAATTTTTTTATCCGATTCTTTATTTTTTTATCGGTCCGATTCTCTATTATTTTTATCTGACATTTTGTCAAATACTTATGGACGATAGTGTACAACAAAATCTAATGACCAGTAGATCTGTGAGATGTAAAACTAACGCCAATAACAACTAAATAATTTAATACTCTAAAGCAAATGAATTTACGTAAGAAAATTACAAATTTTATAGAAATAAATATCAAAAAAATTTAATGGATTATTCAGTTACAAAATATTATTACATATTATTAATTTTATAATAACAGAAATTTACAACCGAAACATTTAACCTGTTAGCTACGTAATATCTTCGTCAGAAACCCTTTCATGCGCAGTGTTTAAAATTAATAAAAGGGGATTAATTTTAGTTGTTGAAAATGTAAGTATGATTTAACGAAGCATTTAAATTCAGAGAATCTCAGGGAAAATATATTATTACGTTCAGAATATCGGTTATCAGCGCGTCGAGTTACCTCGTATTTCTTAGTTAACAAGTTAACGGAATTATAATTTGCTTCATACTTGCAGATATTTCATTTGTAGACGGTAGAAGTTTCTAATTACACAATGTACAAGATGTCGTAAAGTTTCGTTGTTTCGTTGTCAGGTAGCATCGCACGTTTCACGATAACTTCGAAGAATATTGTTTCCGCTTTGCGAATCTATTTATTATTAGAACCCTTCTTTACAAAGTCTTAGACGTGAAACGGAAAAGTTATGAATTCTCTGACGGTTTGATTAGAGATTTCATCCTTCGACTAAACTGCAGACGTACCAGTTTAATTCGAAAAGCTTTTAATAACTATTTATTAGTAATTACTTGTTCAGGAAAAATAATCGAGAAGTAATTTGTATAATTCTTGAAAACTGTTTATCTGCAACCTTTATCATTCCATACAATATATACGAAACGAATAATTAATATTAAACAATAATACGTAAGATATCATTTTTAAGATTTATATTAAGTATCTTACATTTCATATGCACCGATTTAATATACAGTTTATACACAGAGTGTAAGCTTCTTTAACACTAAACCTACCGACGATTAAATTATACCTGCTTGTATCAAAAAAATTACAATAATAGATACTTGGAAAAATACACAATGCTTGAGAAACAAATCTTTGACCATATATTTTACGGAAAATCACAAAAAAATATTCAAAAGTGCACCGTTAATAATTTATCAAATTTGGAGAAGAAATTACGGAACGGTCATTTGACCGCTTTGATAGGTTTAGTGTTAAAAAGCAATTCTTGAAATAATTTCAAGCAAGTTTTTCCTTTGCGAAAATTTCTAATTCGGTTTTGTTAATGAGATATTAAAGGAAAAAGACTGGCCAATCACAGAACGGATACAGCGGTCGATTTCCGACGGAAGTGATGGATACGCGCCACGGTAGTGCTCAAACAAGTCGATCAGTGTTGGAAAAAATTATATTGAATAGCGAATAAAACAAAAAATGTCGAATTAAGTCGATTTATTCTTTATTCACGAATTCGCGATTACAACCACAGACCTTCCACCGTGGATCGATGTGTGACGCATTCGCTCGCGTGAGTAAACAGTACGAAAACACAGCTGCGAGGACGAGACGATGTGTTTTGGCCTTGACCATTGTTAATACGTTTCTACGATTCCGAGAGTAAACAAGTTCAAATTAGGTAGTAACGGAGACAACGCTCGCGGTGGCGGACGCACGCCTTTCTCGCTGTGTGATTGGTCAGTGTTTTTCGTTAATAACTCGTTAACCCTTTCGTTACGGGTGCCGTACATATCCGGCATCCACACGACGACCTGTGTGTACGGGTGCCGTATATATCCGGCAACTTGCATATACGAGCGCCGTCCCTCGTCGGCAAAAAAGAATTTACTGCATCGGTAGTGTATCTCTTGATTCTATCAATTCATATTGGATTAATCCTAATAAAAGTATATTTTTGATGCGAAAGACGTACTTGCAAACACCAAAGACTAGCGACGTGCATTGTGCACACTTTTCGGTGCGGCGCTCCGTTCAGTGGGGTCACTCCGGCGGAGCGGAGTGTCGTAACGAAAGGGTTAACAAAGCCGAATTTGACATTTTTGAAAAGGAAAAAGTTGCTTAGAACCATCTCAGGAATCGCCTCTTAACCAGTCAGCCGTGTTTGACGATTATATCCGTCATGGAGAAATGGCAGGGTTTCGTGTCGCGACTATATCCGTCGTGCGTAAAATTTACAACAGTTACCATTTGCTATTTAAATTGCAATTTTAGCGGAAACTAAAATATATTCGTGGATTTAAATACTTTTAGAATCTTTTCAGGTCAAAACGAAATAAAACAAATCGATAAAAAGTATAAATAATTTAAGATGAATTCATGCATTACAGTATACAGTGGCTGGATTCTCGCGACACGCATACATTTCGCTCAAAAGTATCCGAACACTTGCTTATTCTTGACAGAATGTAATTTATAATTTTGTTATTTAACCCTTTGCACTCGAAAAACTGCAAATACTAAGGAACAAATATCAGTAATACGTGTCAGTGTTCAATAGAAGAATTCAGGAAGAATAACTTTTAAATTGAATATATTATAAACTTAATATTTTTTAATAGAACACCTTTCATCCTCTGAAGCCTCCGAATAGATTGGTGGAAAATAAGAGGTCGATCGGTATTGATATCTTTAACACTAGAACTACCGGCGATTAAAGTAGAGTTATTTGTAGCAAAGAAATCAAAATGATAGGTATTTCGAAAAATACCTATAATAAGGGTAACAATTCTTTATGCATATTTTTTACAAAAAATTGCGGAGAATCCTGAAAAATTCATTATTGTAAATTTCTAAAATTTCTATAAGAAATTATGAACAAGTCATTTTGACTTGTTCGGTAGTTCTAGTGTTAAATCGTTATAGATTGCGTTGTACTCCATTTTTCATTTCTTCTTTAATTCTTTTACTGTATTCATAAAAAGTTACGCTAACTGTATACCATAAATTTTAATTAATTTTCAAATAAATTACAATCAATTTAAAGACAAGATTGGACTTAAAAATGATATGGACTTAAACGCAATAAGAGAGTTGATCAAAAGCCACCAATTGTAATCCATGCACATTTTCTAATAATTTATAAGCTTATTTGTTACACACAAGTTCGGGAATTTTGTTATTGAATTGTTATTGTTACAGCTATGCGTAGCAAAATATTATGATACTAATATAAATATTATGAGCTAATATGCAATAAAAATGACATTAAAGTCTGTAAGTGCCAAACCTTATGGAACTGTTTTGTTATTTCAAAAATTATTTATATTTGGATCGTATAATTGTTAAGCTATGGATTAAATAATATTCTTCTACCATGATTAATTCAAGCAGTATTCTTTTACGAATTCTGTATTTAATTTCAATACACTATTGGCAAATTTTTATTAATAGTTAATTTCAATTTAAAATGTGTCGATTCCTCAAGAAGGTAATAAATATTACTTTCAGTCATTAAATTCTCACTAATTCATATCTTTTAGTAATATTTATGTACCGTCGCTCGAAATTGATCATGTTGACAAAATCAGAGTTCGGATACTTGTGAGCGGTAGTGTAAGTGCGCTCTTTGAAAAGAGGTCGCCACAGCTGACTGGTTAAAGGGACTTCAGAATTTTTGGGTCACCTTGCGTACGCGCTCGAAGGATACGTTCTACGCGTAAGAGACTCTCGAACACGCGGAGAGACGGTATCGTATAATATTCGAAACAATTTGTGTCTCGCTTACGTATTGTTTCGAAGTGTTTGAATGACTCGGTCGGTTGATTGTCGTTTCGTCACGTAACTTTCGGTGGTGTCGTGTAAATCGATTCGTTGCGTAACTTTCGGTACTGTTGCGTAAATCGTTTATCGTCACGTAATTTTCGCGGCGTCGGGTAAATTATTTCGCTCGCCGATGACGAGGATCGATGCGGTGAATCAACGACGCACGTTTCTAAGCTGTAAATGAATTATTGGGCGCATGGGTAAGTTTAATTGAATTTATTGGCGATTTCTCTCTGTTTATTTATTTATTTATTTTTTCTAATACAACGTGAGTTGTGACTTCATTCCGGTTGTGCTCTTGCGAGATTCTTAAAGGTGGTTATTTGTTATCAACAACAGCGTTGGGCATTAATCGCATAAATTTTTATTAGAACGAAACGTTATTCGTTATTTCATTTCAATTTTCTTTGAATTATTTCTTGTTCATTATTCGGAAAGGAAACTTATTTATTCGTTGCTTTATTGGGACTAATTATTATTTTCGGTTCATTTCAAACTAAAACTTTGCAATTTTTTGTATTTTAACCCCTCGCACTACTTTCACGAGTCTGACCAGTGATGAAAATTTTGTGCCAAACTTGAATATCACGAGTAAGACTCGTTGTTACACTTTCATGCCAAACTTGAATATCACGAGTCAGATTCGTTGTTACACTTTCATCCCAAACTTGAATATCACGAGTCAGACTCAAAGGAATTTTTTAAAAGTTTTTGATCCAAATTCATTTGAATTTCCAAAGAGATCCATCGCGTGAAGTAAATACGAGTCTTCCGCGACCATTCCGGCGGCCAAGTTTGGCACGACTTTTTCAGAGTTTCGGCGTAGTGCGAAGGGTTAAATAACGGAATCAATTTATGTTATTCGTAAATAAGAAATAATTCGACTTTATTCGTTATTTAACACTTTAACGACCGGTTCATTCGAGCGCGGATACATTGCTAATACCGGCTCGGTTTTGGCTATCGTGCGGAGATACAAGCGCTTATTCTTGCAACTCTGATTTTAAATCGAAATTCGTGAAAGTGTTTAGTATATCGTTTCTCTTATTGTAAGGTAATTAAATTCAATAAAATTTTTAATTTTCATAATGTTAGTAGTAAGCAGCAAGCGGCAGATAAACGTTACCTGTAAAAAGCCGATTGATAGATTGTTTGTCAAACCACAAACGCGATACATAGCTAACACTACCTCCGGTGTTATACCTACTCCGTGATTGGCGTACGTTTTTCGTTAATATCTCATAAAACAACCCGAATTCAATATTTTCGCTAAGAAACAATTTGCTTGAAATTACTTCAGGAATTAATTTCTGCAACCTTATATGTAACAAATAACCCTTTGACTACTGCGTGCGCTTGTGACACTGTGGGCGTCTATAAACACCCTGAAAATTTAAGCTTAACGTTAATGTTAAATTTTTAATATGTATAGTAATAATTCGGTGCAGAATACAAAGAAATAAATAATACTCCCTCCGTCCGGAAATATGGTATACATTTAAAAAAAAATCGTAGATTATCGTGAATATAGAAAACGAACGACAACATTCAGTATATTATTATAGTATATATTAAAAGTAATATAACCTAATATAATTGACACGTGTCGTGTTCTTCTCGGTTTAAAACTTAACGATCAAAGATCAGTTTTTTTTACGATAAATAAAATTGGTACCGCTGCAAAATCAATATGGAAAATTCCTGAGAAGAATTGATAAACTTAAAAAGAAGAGATTCCAAATATAAACAATTGACCAAAGAACAACGTCATGGTATCTTAGAAAAATGATTACAGCACATGAAAGAGAACAAGTTAAAACACGGTGACTAGCTGGAAAATATTTATGTTCCAAAGAAGCGTACAATAAGACCAAATCATGTTTTAATTAAATTTAGGGAGTATTCTAACAAAATTATTCTTTTTTAATTATAGTTTTTCCAAAAAAGTTAATATAATATACTTGTCGTGTTAATCTTTAGTTTTATTGTATTTTTTTTCCAAATGTATACTATATTTCCGGACAACAAAAATCGCGAAATGTATACCATATTTCCGGACGGAGGGAGTATTATTTCAATGTAGTGAAATTCAATTTCTTAATTATTGAAATATATTTTCCCAATATATTTCTATTTTTAATCTATATTTTTATATAGTTTCCCAATGGTACGACCCAATGGTCTCAAAGTCTGCCGTAGTCAAAAGGTTAATATAAATTACCATCGATGCATACTAAGTAACGTAAAATAAACACATAAATAATTGCATAAAAAAGTCTTTAAAAGGAAACCTTAAACGTCGCACGCGTTTAAAAAAGGTTTTTGATAATCATTTTATTATTCAATATGCTGTCAGACATCGTACAAGTCTATCCGTTGCAAGCATAACGGTATGCTTCATAGGCGTTTACGGACATGGAGAAAATGTGGAGTATAATCGTTTTACTAACTCGTTGCCTTAATTGGTTTACCTTAACCGTGTTGACTGTGACAACCGATGATACGGGTTACGCTCATTTCGTGGTTCGCGTCATCGTGCAACAGTATCTCGAATCTGCATGGATGATCGGGGGATGAATGTTATGGAAATTTCCAATCTAAACTACACGGTCTTCCGCAAGTAACGATCGATTCCATTTTAATGTCATTAATTACGTGCAATCACATTAATGGAATGATCGCAAAACTCGGGTAAATATAATTGAAAAAACTAAAATGAGAAATTAAGAAAAATTAATAACACGTCGTAATGTATACCATGTTAAAATATTGTTACTTTATTATCACAATTCTATCTTTTTTTAATTAATCTGTACGGGGGTATACACTATAACAGTGTTCAGGATTTTTGAACAAACATAGAAGTTATGATAATAATTGTTTAAATTCACAAATACACTGATTGTTAAAAAAATTGTACTTACAATCAGAAATGGGGGTTGCACAAATTTGTAAATAGACTATCGGCCAAAAGTTTGGAACCACTTTCCGAATAGCACCTATACCGAACACCTCATTAATTTTCTCGTCGATTCAAAATTAACCCTTTGCACTCGACTGGCGCCTAATTTTCTTCAGAGATTAAGTTTTCAATTAAATTCTGTATCTTCGTCGATTCAAACGCTTCTTTTGTTTTAAAATAAAGTAAATTAACGAAGTAAATGAAAAATCGTAAACATTTGTAATTTTCTGTTTCTCTTTCCAAAGGAACACTAAGTTTTCACGGTAGTTCTTTGAAACTTAAAAACGTTCGCGAGTGCAGAGGATTAATACTCTAGATATTAACAATTGTAGATTCCAAAATAAAACAGCTTAGTAAAACATTTAATTAAAAATATAATCTCTGAAGAAAATTATGCACGTCGCCGCACAAGCAGCGCCAGTGGAGTGCAGAGGGTTAATTATATTTAATTTTAAGCATTTTTCTCTTTCAATACCTCGAACGATATATTTCAGACTTAGATAATTTTATTTTTCAAGTGTTGCAATTTTTTTAGCGAGCAGTTTAACACTAGAACTATCGAAGTGGTCGAAATGACTCGTTTGCAATTTCCTATATAAATTCTGTAAATTTACAGTGATATATTTTTAAGAATTTTTTTCATTTTTCTATAACGAACAGCATCTTATATTGTTTTCAAATATCCATTATTTTGAATTTTTTTGGCAGAGATAAGTATACGTAAATCGTCGGTAGTTCTAGTGTTAAAAAATATATACGATTCGAAAGTACAGTACTTAAAAGGATCTCGAGAATGTTTTAAATTCCGTATGTAGTTAATATCGCAAATAAATATTGTTTTCATTACTATTAAAAATATTTAAATCGAAGTTAATAATTTCCAAGAAAGAACAATCATTTCGAAACAGTATAATTTTTTAAAAAATTTATCCGTACGAATAACATAATGCAAGGACCAAGATTTCATTCTTTTCTTCGATTTTGTTTCAAAAGGAAGCAATTTAATACAAATTAGTCCGTATTACAATGATCGAGACTGTTTGTTTAAATATCAAACGATTAAAATTGCACGCAGCATAAATCTAAATTACTGAAGCAACGTTCATCAACTTTTGAGTTCTTTGGAATAATTATGAGCGATAGTATGGATCAAAGGTCCCTGGAGTACGATAAAGACGGCGTCTAAAGGACTTTGGAAACTTAATTGTCTCGTGTGAGACTTTAAAGCGATATACGCAAAATGAACTCTCATTAAGTATACTGGTAGAGAGAGTATGTCCCTAGGAGCTGGTAATTATTGAGTGCTTTCCAGCTTAGCAGACGGTCAGTTTGTCTAACCCCTTCATCGTATGATAGTGCATACCTGAAATGTTTCCTACTCCAGGGACTGTTATTGAAATGCTTCGAATTGCACGTATACTTGCAGAGCTATGCAGTTAAGAACGGTCTCTATCATCTCGTTTCTCTTATTATTGTACCTCAGGGAATAATATTTTAGAGATGGAAAATATATATCTATTTGTGTTATTAAATTATAATAAGAAAATTTTTTAATATGTTTGATACAAAATTATCTATTATTGTCAATATAGTCAATATTATTATTATTATTTTCTTTTTTATTGTAGTATATGATATACGAAAGTAAAACTAATAATTAATTATTAAATAAAAATATAATGGTTTTAATAATTGAAATTAGATACAAAATTGCATGGATATTATTGTCCAAATGGTCAATATTATTATTATTATTATTATTATTATTATTATTATTATTATT